>WITN01000173.1:0-135165 GCA_015025155.1 Lactarius quietus | reverse complement strand
TATGGGTTAGGTCAGCTACGTGGTATGACCTGGGACGTAACATTACCCCCTTTACAAGGGTGAGCGCCCACGCTCCACCACCCAACTAGTTACCGTGGTGAGGCCGACGTCTGTTTCATGTTCGTCGCGCACCCGTCGGAGACCATGCGCTCGTCCAAGTCGTCGCGACGAGTGCATGGCCCTGTCGATGTGCACGAACACGTCGTCTTCCAGCTTCTTGATCGCCTGCTCGAGCTCGGCGATGACCTCCATGGACGCGCGGTAAGTCTCACCTCAGCCTGGAGGGATATATCTCCCAACCTGGCGAGGGCCTCGTCCACCTGTCGCCGTCCACGGAAGTCAGTGCGGAAGTATCCGAGTTCCTCACGGGTGTACTCAGCTGCGACGCCCATATCCCGACATGGCTCCGCGTGAATGTCCGCTCGATACACGGGAAGCCCTCTGCCCATCGTCCCGAATACTTCGGGGTTATCGAGCATCCGCACTCGCACGTACTTTGCAGGGACCCGTCGTCCCTCGTGTTCGATTACCATAGGGACCCAATTCATCCCGTTGTTGAGGACGAATCCGCCGGGAGTAGGCGATAGGGCACGGATAGGGAACCGCGCCGTATTCGTTCGGCGCGTAACGAAGGGCGATGGGTCGCGGTCGTCGGTGTATGGTGGTAACCCGCGCGCATCGTATCCCTGCTGCGCCGTTGCTCCGTAGACAACAGCAACTGCAGGTGGTCGGCTCGCCTCATCGTCGGCTTCTTCGGTAACGTCGCGGGAGCGGAGAGGTACAGGGATGGGAGCGCAGTGGCAGTAGTTGGGGGGATTGTCGCATTGAACGCAGACGACCCTGGCGGCGTGGTAGGACTCGTCTGAACTGTCGTCCTCATCTTCGCTGTCGGTGGCATCGACGGCGGTGGTGGCAAGCGAGGTGCTTGAAGTTGTCCGCTGCCGACGATGGTGGTATTAAGGGAGGTGGCGGACTGACTGAAACTCGCCTCGTTAGCAATGCGATCCTCATCCTCCTCTCCGCTGCCGTCTTCTTCACTATCTGGTCCATCCTCCATGACTTCATGACCTCCTTCAAGAGGCCGTATTCCCGCCTCATCTTCCTCCACTCTTCCGCTTGCGGGAGTGGGGAATCTCCGGCGAGCCTCGGCGAGGTCTCGGGCTGCTTGGTCTTGCTCAGCGACGGTGCGTACGTGCTCAAATGCAGAGCAGAACTGGTCGTCGATGTTGTTGTTTCCGTCGTATGTGTTGAGGGTGTCGACGTGGGGGAAGGTGACCTCGTCAATTTGATAATGGTGAGAGGGACATGAGACATTGTATGAGGGGTCGAGAGGGAGGATAAGGTAGTCGGTGCTGTCGAAGCTGCTTTTATGTGAGTTTCAGCTTCCGGGTTCGAGCGTGCGAACTTCCTTATCTCTTCTTCCGCATGGACATCGTTCCATGGTACCCATTGGTTTTCTGAGTCCGCGTATCCTTTCCACTTGATGAGGTAATGGAGCTTACGCCCTCGGCCTGATCTTTTTGAGGCTATTACCTTCTCGACCTCATATTCTTCCACTCCGTCGACCAACTCTGGTGGTGGGCGCAAATAGTTTACGCCATGCATTCGTGTTTCTTTGTAAGGGGTGAGTAAGTCTGTGTGAAATACGTCATGTATTTTCCATTGCGGGGGCAACTTGAGCCGGTAATTCACAGGGGACATCACCTGTACCACTTCGAATGGCCCCTGTCTTCTGGGCGCAAGCTTGGCGGTTGGTTGATGGGTTCGTAGATTGCGCCCATCTAGCCAAACTCGGTCACCTATCACATACTTGGCCGTGTCTTTGTTCTTGACCCATGATTTTTGTGCCTTTATCATGTTCTCCTGAGCGCTCCGACGGGCTTCTGTTAGTTGTTCTAGTCTGTCGGATACGCTAGGCAGACTGATTGTCCCTGGCGCCCATTTATCTCTAGGGTGGTACCCCATCAGCGTGAAAAACGGGGTTTGTTTTGTGGTGCTGCTTATCGCGTTATTATGAGCAAATTCTGCTAGAGTCAACTGCGCAGCCCAGTTGTCTTGATTTGCGTTAGTCCATAGTCTGAGATATTGCTCGAGCCACTGATTGGTTCGTTCTGACTGCCCGTCCGTTCTTGGGTGGTAGGCGGTCGATATGTTTTGCTCGATTTTAAGGATTTTGCAGAGCTCCCTCATGAACTTCGCGGCGAATCGAGGGTCTCGATCGCTGATGATTTTGCTTGGGAGTCCGAATCGAGGGAGGACCTTCTGAGCGTATAGCATTGCCGTCTCTTCTCCTGTTATGGTTTCTCGACAAGGTACGAAAATCGATGCCTTGGAACAATCGTGATCTGTGATTGTTAGAATCGAATCATACCCGTCTGATGGAGGTAGTTTCGTTATGAAGTCTACCGCGACTACTTCGAACGGGTTTGCTCCTAGTCGTGGGTATATGGGCTCGAAGGGCGCTTTGGTAGGTCGATTGTTGACCTTGTGTCGTTGACACTCTGCGCATCCTTGTACATAGTCTCTTACGTTGTCCTTCATATCGGGCCACCAGTAGTGTCGGCTTAGCAATTCCTGTGTTTTTGCTATGCCTGGGTGCCCTGCGGTTAATGCATCATGGTACGGTTTGATGACTTCCCTTAGTTCCTCGTCTTTGGTCGTTGTGACCACTACTCGTCCGTTTTTGAACCATACTCCTTCAATCTTTTTGAGTTCGTGGGGGCTAACCCACGCTTTGATTCGATCTTCGTCTTGTGTGATATGCTCCGACGAGATTCCCGTCACTGTTCGTATAAAGATTTGGTTTGGTAGAACCGTGACGCGTTCGTTGTCTTGTCTCCTGTGTCGTAGTCTGGTCTTCTTGACAACGCGTCGGCCCTACCGTTTGCCCTTCCTTTGAGATGATGTATCTCAATGTCATACTCTTCGAGTTCCAGGACTTCTCTCGCTACTCGTCGACTGATCTTCTGTGGATCTCGCCAGTATTGTAAATTCATGTGGTCGGAGAATACTCTGACCTTGTGTGGCGAGCCCACTAACAAGTATCGCCAGTTTCGTAACGCTTTTACGATGGCTAGTAGTTCCAAGTTGTAGATGTCGTAGTTCCGTTCGGCTTCATTGAGGGTAGCCGAATAGAAGGCTATTGGATGTCTTTTGCCGTCGTCCCCTTTCTGCATCAGTACTGCCCCTACGGCAAATCCGGATGCGTCTACTTCGAGGTCGTACTGCTTGTCTGGGTTTGGATGAGCGAGAACCGGATTGCTCGTTATTCGTGCTTTGAGTGTTTCGAAGGCGTTTTGGTGGGCTGGGCCCCAATGCCAATCGACGTCTTTTCGTGTGAGTTCGTTCATTGGTTTTGCGATATTTGCGAATCCTTTAATAAAGGGACGGTAGAAGTTGCAGAATCCCAAAAAACTGCGTACGTCCTTTATTTTTGATGGTACAGGCCATGTGCTGACGCCCGTAATTTTCGCTGGATCCATGCGTGTCATCCCCCTCTCAAGGATTACCCCCAGGTAATCAATAGACGGGACATGGAATGCGCATTTCGACAGTTTGAAGTATAAGTCGTGGGCGGCGGCGACCGCCAAAATTGCCGCCACCGCTTCGGTGTGTGCATCGTTGGTCTGTTGTAAAGAGCCACAATCGTTGGTGGCTACCGCAATGTCGTCCATGTATATTCGTATTTGAGTGCCTTTAGGTGCGAATGCGGCGATGACAGGTTGATATATTTCGTTCATGAACGCCTGAAAGGTTGCAGGTGAGTTGCAAAGTCCGAAGTACATAACCGTAGGTTCAAAAAGTCCTCTTCGTGTTTTGAACGCCGCTTTATGTTCATCCCCTTCCTTGATGCGTATGTTATTGTACCCCTGTCGAACGTCGAACTTTGAGAACATGACCGCGCCTCCCAGGTCGCGCATGAGGTCTGTTATCAGTGGTAGTGGGTACTGGTTTTTGACCGTCCACCTGTTGATTGCGCGGTAGTCCTGAACCGGTCGAAGTTTTCCATCCTTTTTCTTGATAAAGAAGAAGGATGAAGCGTAAGGGGATTGAGAGGGTCTGATATACCCTTTTGCTAGATGTTCGTCTATGAAAGTATCAAGTGCTTCGTCTTCCGTCCTGGTCATTGGATATAAACGACATGCCAATGATGTTGGTGCGTTAGGTTGGAGTGTAATGGCATGGTCGCACGATCGTCGGTTTGGTAACCTCGTCGAGGCTACTTCGTCGAATACCTTTTCGTAGGCTTCGTATTGCGATGGTAATGTGGGGGTTTTGTCTTCTTTTGGTTCTGCCTCTATTGCGTTTTTGACTGCGGGGACCATCAGTCGTCGCCCCCTTGCTTCTTCATTTTCTAGCTTCTTGACAATGTGCTCTTTTGTTAGGAGGTGAGCTAGAACATCTCGCCTGCTTGCCGCGTTGACCGTTTTGATAGTGACAGGAAGATGGGCTTGATTGATCGTTCCCTTCTTCCAATTGAATTGTGGTTCGTAGGCTGCTAGCCAGGGGTACCCAAATAATATGTCTTCCTTGCCAATGTCAGTGACGAGGAACCTCATTTCCTTACTATTTCCATTGACATTGACTTGGAGGATAACGTAGCGGGTTATATGCCCTGCTTTGTTCGTTGTATCGTCGATGTTGTAGATGCGCTTTGGTGTATCTAACAACCTTGTTTTGATTCCTTGTCGTCTGAGAAAACTGTCGCTCACAAAATTGTCTGTGGCTCCGGAGTCCACTAGTGCTTTAACTTCGGCCGTGTTGTAACGCGTGTGTAGTTGAACTGGAATTCGCATGGATCGGTAGCGTAAAATGTACACAGAGTTACAACGAAGTGCCCTCACCCAGGCCGTCGGGTTCAGGCGTCTGAAAAACCCGTCCCCATCAACTTCTGTAAGACGAGGTCTTTCACGTCGTCTTCTTCACCTGCCACTCCTCGTAGCCATTCTTCGGCTTTCTGTTCATCAGTTTTTGATGATTCTCCTGCTCCTCGTATTTGTTGTCGGCGGTTTTGGCGTGGTTGGCGACAGTCTCGACTGATGTGCCCCATCTTTCCGCAATTGTAACAGCGAACTTGGCTAAAGTCCGTCCTGTTGTTTCGCTGTCGTTGCATATACCCTCCTCGTGGTGGGAACGGAGGTTTTGGGTTATTGATGACGTCTTCTGCTCCTGCGAGTCTTCCTCTGACTCGGTCCGCTGATGTATCCATTGCATCAGGGTGTGATAGTGGTGCCAGTAGTTTGGCCAATGCTCCCGTTTGGTTCTTGTTAGCGGATCCTTTAAACAGATCCAGGTTTCCGCGTACCGTCTGCATGTGGATCCACTTTTGCTGCCTCTTGAGGGCTGACGCTCTCCAGTCTTCGTATGTTCTTGGATCGTCGTGCTGGTACATCGCTTCATAGAGCGTCCTTGGTAACCCTTTTATGAAGTATTTCAGGGTTTGCTCTGCGTTAATGTCGTAGCCCGCGTAGCGGACGAGTTGTTCGAATAGAGCGATGTAGTCGTCTATCCTTCCTTCCTTCATTTTGATCCCGGCGTCCAGTTGAGCTTGAGCTCTTTCCTTGCTGAGTACGTCAGCGAATTGTCGCCTGAATGCCTGCAGGACATTGTTCCATAGTCTGTTGTCGAACTGGCTGACACCTCGTGATACTTCTCGTATCAGCCATTGATTCGCTGACATTACCCAGGCGTTAACCAGGTCCCCTTGGATGTAAGTGAGGAATAACATTGCCTTTTGGTACTTGTTCCTCATTGCTGTGTGACTCGCGTTGACTCCTGCGTATATCTCCCATTGGAGTATGAAGCCTTCAACTTTTGACCTTTCTCCGGTGAATAGATTCGGGGGATTTCCTATAAATTTGTCGGTAGTGTTACCGACGCCTTGAGGCGGTCCAGGGGGTCCTCCTCCCATAGGTGGGGGTCCTCCTCCACCCATTGGTGGTCCTCCTCCTCCATGTGCTGGTGGTCCTCCTCCTAGCGGGTTTCCTCCTTGTTGTCTGTGAGCTCTTCCGATATGTTCAAATGCTCTGGGCGGTGGTTCGTTGTAATCAAAATCGAACCCGCCTGGTTGGTCTGGTTCGTCCGGTCCCATGGCTCTTTGTGCGGCTTGTACGTCTTCGGGGTTCATTTGTATGACGTGCCCGGTTCTTTCATCGATGACTAGAGGCATTGGTTCCTCTACCTGTGTTTGCGTCGCCATTCTGATTGGGTCAGGGATATGCAACGTAGCTGTTTGTGTAATGATTTCTTCTACCGCTGGTTCTTCTTCTTGAAGGTAGATCACTTCTGGCTCTATTTCTGGCTCGTTTCCTGTTAGCGGAGTTTGAGCTCTTTCACTGGTGTGACTGGTGTCGGTCCTTGCGGGTGCCCTGTGCTGGAGTTCTGGTGACAGAGGTTCAGGGACTTCTTCTTCTTCTGTTCCGTCGATCCTTCCTTGATCTTCGATTTCTCGTGCTTCGGAGAGGAGAATGTTACAATTCAAATCGTCTCCGGCCGGCCTTGCTCCCTCGAAGTATTCTTGTGTTCTGTTCCACCGTAGTTCCACCCAGCAACACCTTCCGTGATGGAAGATGATTGGATGAAAACGTTGAGCGGTTGCTGCCTCGGCGTAGTAGCCGGTGTTGAAGTGTTCTAGGTTTCCGCTGCGTCTGTCGTCGGGGATTGTCCTCCAACGGATTCTGTTGATTACGTATCTTGCTGGTGCGTCCCTTTCTCTTGTATTGACTCGAAAGGGTTGGAATTCCCAACCGTCTTTTGTTGTGATTGGCGCCACGGCGTGCAAGGAGAGCTTTACTGTAATGTTACGTTCGAGGTCTGACTTAGACCTGACCACGCGATGGCAAATATCGTGACTTAGCGGCACGTGTCAACACACGAAGGTGTGACCGATATGAGGACTCTTGAAAGAGCCTCCCTAAGAGAGCTTCGCGTCCGGTGTTCGAGAGATGAGAACACGACTAGATTGGAGGGAAGATACAAGACAGTAAAGCTATCGACTACATCAGTCGATAGCCACCTTATAACAGATTCTTGACTGTACGCTTTCATCAGCGATACAGCCACTACTACTACTGCTGAGTGATCGTCCACTAATCCTCTGTGTAATCGTACAGTAATCGTCCACTAATCATCAGTCATCGAACCGTAATACTATCAGTAATCCACATCGTATGAATGAGTAAAGATACGCGCGAGCGGTCATAGACGAATCGTAAACACTCCTAGTCACGTCCCATCGCTTATGGGTTAGGTCAGCTACGTGGTATGACCTGGGACGTAACAGCGACGCCTAACACTTAAGTTGGCAACAAGATAGTCACAAAGAACAATGACTCTGCTATAAGACTGTCTGAATTCCCTGAGAGTAGTACAGGTGGGTTTCAAGACAACTAAGCTAGCGAACCATAGTGCAGCTTGTATAGTATTTATAGTAAATGTCCGTCAAGCCCCAAAGGCGATACATAGTACGAGTAATGACTCACATCAATCAGCATGAATAAGGCATCAATAAGCCATAAGTAAGCGTCCCCACCAATGAGTGACTAAGCACCTCCAACCAGTGAGTAAGCGACCACAGGGCATCAGTCAGCCCACCTCATCGCATCAGTAAGCGAGAACAATAAGTAAGCGAATGAGTAAGTGAATGTCTAAGCATCACCAAGCATAAACGATACCAATAGTAAGCCAATAATAATGCATCTGTAAGCAATGGCTCCGGCGCTAACACAGGCGCTCCTTGAACTAATCCATCAATAACACTTTCCCGAAAGGGGGTCAAACCCGGCCCGCTGGAGTGCGTCCCAACGGCAGCCACGGCCCGCTGATATTGGCAGCGTCAGGTCGCTGGTCTTACACCACACAATCGCTATTTGTCGTTGTTGGTCGTCTTTAGGACACAACTGTCTTCCGCCAATTCCATGGCTTCTTCCAACGTCCCCTGAGTTATGGGTTAGGCCAGATACGTACTGTGACCTGGGACAATTCCATCCTTGCGCGCCCCCCTGACTTATTGCTTAGGTCAAATCCCGTGACCCGGGGGTCATCACATGATCATATCACGTGACCCTCAACCGTCCTGTAGTGATCCTCCTGCCAGCATCTGGTGTACTTCCGCGAGTTATCAGATTACTCACGAGCTGGCGAACTCTGCACGCCTCGTCATAAGCGAGGTAGCTATCGTCTTCTGCCGCTACGAGTGCGCGTATGGCCTCTTCTTCTTTGATGTCTTCTTCTGCACGTGACTCCCAGGTATGCGCCTCCGGGTAATCATGGCAATTCTTCCAGTGTTCATGCAGACACTTGTACTGTCTCTGTGTCTTGGCAGCTTGAGCAGGGTCTGAGCGTAACATTACCCTCTCTTCAGCCTTGTGCCCACACAAGACGTCCGCGGTTCCTTTAAGCGAAGACCTGCCAGCCTCACTGCTTGGCAATCGAGGTGATGTGCGACGAACCAATATAGGGGGATCTCCCCTCTTGAACTCCTTGCTTTCTTCCTGCGCATTGAAGCGCACTATGCGGCTTTGCTGCCGACTTTTCGCCTTCTGGGCAACCTTTGCCCTCTTGATTCTTTGCCACGCCTTTTGCAGGCTTTCTTCTTGGCGTTCTTCTTTGACTTCTTCGATTCGCGCGCCTTGATATGGCGGGGTTTCTTCTGCGCGCGCACGACAGCGCGGCTTGTCTCTGTTGGGGCATCGCGGGCGAATATGTCCTTCCATACCACAATGGAAACATACCCGCAAGTCCACTAAGGACCCTCTCTTCTGATTCTGGCCGGGGCTCCTCGCCTGACACGGCTTCTTCCTGCGCTTAGGTCCATTGGAACCGGCGCGTTTGCTGCGTGATGCTGAGCCAGCGCCTGATGCGCGGCGTCGACTTGTTGCTGCCACGAGGAGGGTGCGTTCGTCGGTTTCTCCCACTGGCGCATGTTCCATTCTTCAGTGTTCGGCGATTCGAGGTATTCTTGTGCCTCCTCAGGCTCTTCTTTTTCTGTGAAGGTGGCTCCCCCTTCCCAAGGGCCACACCAACCTTCGTCGTACCATGCGGGAGCTTCTCTCCATGGTTTCTTTGATGGGTATTCTGCTGCCTCCTCAGGCGCTTTCAGGTATTCTTCCGCCTCCTCAGGCGTTTTGCTAAAGTCTTCTACGTATTCTTCTGCCTCGTCAGGCGTTTCTTCTTCGAGTGCATCGTCGCCACCTTCCCAGGGGCCGCACCAATCTTCATCATACCCAGGGGGTGGTCCTGAGGTTGATGGCTTCTTTTCTTCTAGGTATTCTTCTGCCTCCCCAGGCATTTCCTCTTGTTGGAACCACTGTTCGTCGGGTTCTTCTGTGTGTTCCTCCTCATCGTCCGTAAATGGCGATGGCTGTTGAGAGTGGTCAGGACTCAGCTTGTGAACCACCTCGCTTATGACCTTCTCCCGAATCGTGGCTTCCACTGCTGACTGCCAAAGTTCCAACGACCGGCGTATTTTTGAGAGGTCTCCTTTGCTGAACGTTTCCTCCATCTTGAGGTCAGCCGCGATCTGTGCCCACCAACTTTCGAATAACTCAGCTTCCTCTACGCGCGTACTTCTTCGGGGTGTACGGCTAACCAGTCTTCGTTTCGCTTCTTCAATCCTCGGCATGTTCATCGAGGTCATCGGGGTCGACTGTCCCATCATAAAGGGCATCTGTGCAGCGTCCTCGTACTTGCCAATATCCCTCCGCTTGTAGTCTGTTTTCAAAGCACCTTTCGCACTCGCTGGTATAGTCTAGTCGACCGCGAGGCGTGATCTTGTCGCAGGTGGTACAGGGCAAATGGGTTGCTCGAGGGACAAGCTTCTTGAATATAAAAGCAGCTATGAAGAATAGCGCTATCTGCTGCATGTATTGATGGGGTGAATGATCTGTTTTGAAAGAAGGAAGAATAGAGCTTAGTTGTAATGTTACGTTCCCACTGAACGTTGATCCGACTTGGATCCGATGGGTCTTCCTTGCTTCAACTCTGAGCAAAGCGCACGGCTTCTGAACTCAGGAACGACTTGAATACTTGTAAAGGGCGAATAACCAATAAGGTCCCCTTAATACCGCCTAGCTTGAGGTTCGTTTCAAGGTGGCGACGCCTAACACTTAAGTTGGCAACAAGATAGTCACAAAGAACAATGACTCTGCTATAAGACTGTCTGAATTCCCTGAGAGTAGTACAGGTGGGTTTCAAGACAACTAAGCTAGCGAACCATAGTGCAGCTTGTATAGTATTTATAGTAAATGTCCGTCAAGCCCCAAAGGCGATACATAGTACGTGTTAAGACGTAGCCTGACTTAGGCTCTACACGCGATGGCAACGAGATATGACTCAGCAGGATGTGTCAACACACGAAGGTGTGACTAAGACCTAAGGACACCTGAAAGTGCCTTCCTAAGGGAACGTGAATGCACGCGGACTTCTTAGAGGATAGAAGCCGACTAGATTCTGTAAAGACACAAGAGAGTCAAGCTGTCGACCACATTAGTCGACAGCTGCCTTATATCGTATCTGAGCTGTACGCCTTCGTCAGCGATACAGCCACTACTACTACTGCTTGGTAACGTCCACTAATACTAACGCCTCAACTACTACCTATCAGTCATCCCTCGTATCGTACAGTAAGACTATCAGTAATCAACATAGTCCGTATCATGAATCAGCCGTCAGCCGTCAGTCATCGAAGTAGTAAGCGTCCCCTAGATCACGTCCCCTCGCTTATGAGTTAGGTCAGATACTCGCTATGACCTGGGACGTGACATCACCCCCTTTACAAGGGTGAGCGCCCACGCTCCACAACCCAACTCGTTACCGTGGTAAGACCTACGTCCGTCTCGTGCTCGTCTCGAACCCTCCTGAGGGCATGAGCTCGCCCTAGTCGCCTTGACGAATGCATGGCCCTGTCGATGTGGACGAAGATGTCGTCCTCCAACTTCTTGATGGCTTGCTCGAGCTCAGCTATGACTTCCATGGACGCGCGGTAGCGTCTTACCTCGGCTTGGAGGGAGATGTCCCCCAACCGGGCAAGGGCTTCGTCTACCTGTCGCTTTCCACGGAAGTCAGCGCGGAAGTAGCCGAGTTCTTCACGAGTGTACTCAGCTGAGGGGCCCATGTCTCGGCATGGTTCGGCGTGGATGTCCGCGCGGTAAACGGGGAAATATTTTCCCATTGTGCCGAATACCTCCGGGTTGTCTAGCATGCGGACACGTACGTATTTGGCAGGGACTCGTCGCCCTTCGTGTTCGATAACCATAGGTACCCAATTCATCCCGTTGTTGAGGATGAATCCACCTGGGGTAGGCGATACGGCACGGAGAGGGCGCCTCGCCGCATTCGTTCGGCGCGTAGCGAAGGGCGATGGGTCGCTTCCTTCCCTCGTATAGGGGGGTAAACCTCGTGCTTCGTATCCCTGTTCCGCCGTTGGTCCGTAGATAACAGCAATTGGAGGTGGTCGGCGCGCTTCATCCTCGGCTTCTTCGGCAACGAGACTGACTTGGGGAGGTATAGGCAGGGGAGCGCAGTGGCAATAGTTGGGGGGATTGTCGCACTGGACGCACACGACCCTGGCTGCGTGGTAAGATTCATCGCTGTCGTCGTCTTCGTCTTCGCTATCAGTGTCGTCGACAGCGGTGGTGGCAAGGGAGGCGTTGGAAGGGTTGGTGCTACCGATGACGGTGGTAGTGAGGGAGGCTGTGGACTGGTGGAAACTCACCTCGTCAGTAGTTTGATCCTCATCCTCCTCTCCGCTGCAGTCCTCTTCACGACCTGGTCCATCTTCCATGAGGACATCACCTCCTTCAATAGGTCGTACTCCCTCCTCATCGTCTTCCATTCTTCCGCTTGCGGGTGTGGGGAATCGCCTGCGAGCCTCGGCCAGGTCTCGGGCGGCTTGGTCTTGTTCAGCGACGGCTCGAACGTGCTCGAAGGCAGAGCAGAACTGGTCGTCGACGTTGTTGTTTCCATCGTAAGTGTTGAGGGTGTCGACGTGGGGGATGGCGATCTCGTCAATGTTGATAATGGTGAGAGGGACATGAGCCATCGAGTTATGAGGTAGAGGGAAGTTGTTGGGTAGAGGGGGTGATAATGTCACCGCCTCTGTCGAGGCTGCCTTTATATGAGTCTCAGCCTCTGGGTTCAATCGTGCGAACTTCCTTATCTCTTTTTCCGCATGGACATCGTTCCACGGGACCCACTGGTTTTCGGAGTCCGCATACCCCTTCCACTTGATGAGGTATTGAAGTTTGCGTCCTCTTCCCGACCTTCTCGAGTCTAACACCTTTTCGACTTCGTATTCTTCCACCCCTTCGACCAATTCAGGCGGTGGGCGTAGGTAGTTTGCGCCGTGCATGCATGTTTCTTTGTAAGGTGTCAACAAATCTGTGTGAAACACGTCATGTATCTTCCACTGCGGGGGTAACTTGAGCCGATAATTCACAGGGGACATCACCTGGACTATCTCAAATGGGCCTTGTCTCCTGGGCGCCAACTTGGGAGTTGGCTGATTGGTTCGTAAGTTATGCCCGTCTAACCATACTTGGTCTCCTAGGGCGTATCTGGGCGTATCTTTATGTTTGATCCATGACTTCTGGGCTTTTATCATGTTCTCCTGCGCGCTCCGTCGGGCTTCCATCAGTTGTTCCAGCCTAGTAGATACGCTGGGCAGGGTGATTGTCCCTGACGCCCATTTATCTCTAGGGTGATACCCCATTAGCGTAAAGAACGGGGTTTGTTTGGTAGTACTGCTTATCGCATTATTGTGAGCGAATTCCGCTAGAGGTAGCTGGGCGGCCCAGTTGTCTTGTTTTTGGTTCGCCCAGAGTCTGAGGTACTGCTCCAACCACTGATTTGAGCGTTCTGACTGTCCATCCGTCCTTGGGTGATATGCTGTGGAAATGTTTTGTTGAATTTGAAGAGTTTTGCAAAGTTCTCTCATGAACTTTGCTGCGAATCGGGGGTCTCTGTCGCTGATTATTTTGTTTGGGAGCCCGAATCGAGGGAGTACCTTTTGAGCGTATAGCATTGCAGTTTCTTCCCCCGACATTGTCTCTCGGCAAGGTAGGAATATTGCTGCTTTGGAACAGTCGTGGTCTGTGATCGTCAGAATCGAGTCATATCCGTCTGACGGGGGTAGTTTAGTTATGAAGTCTACCGCGATGACTTCAAATGGGGTAGCTTCTGGCCGTGGGTAAATGGGTTCGAGTGGTGCCTTGGTGGGTCGGGTATTGACCTTGTGTCGTTGGCATTCCGCACATCCTTGCACGTAGTTCATCACGTCGACCTTCATGTTTGGCCACCAATAGTGTCGAGCTAGCAGTTCCCCTGTTTTTGCTATGCCCGGGTGTCCTGCCGTCACTGCGTCGTGATAAGGCTTTATGACCTCCCTTAGCTCTTCGTCTTTTGTTGTCGTGACTACGACTTTCCCATTCTTGAACCATACACCTTCTATCTTCTTGAGTTCATGGGGGCTTACCCATGCCGCAATTCGGGTTTCTTCTTGTTTGATGGGGTTCGGCGAGATTCCTGTTACTGTTCGTATGAAGATTTTGTTCGGTAGTACCGTGATACGTTCGTTGTCCTTTTCCCCCGTGTCATAGTCTGGTCTTCTTGACAACGCATCTGCTCTACCGTTAGCTCTTCCTTTGAGATGATGTATCTCAATGTCGTATTCTTCCAGTTCCAGGACTTCTCGTGCTACTCGTCGACTGATTTTCTGTGGGTCTCACCAGTATTGCAGGTTCATATGGTCGGAGAATACTCTGACCTTGTGAGGTGATCCCACCAATAGATATCTCCAATTCCGTAACGCTTTTACGATGGCTAGCAGTTCCAGATTGTAGATGTCGTAATTTCGTTCGGCCTCATTGAGAGTGGCTGAGTAGAATGCTATTGGGTGCTTCTTGCCATCAGATCCCTTTTGCATGAGTACTGCTCCGACGGCGAAACCTGACGCATCTACTTCGAGATCGTATTGTACTCCTGGGTCTGGGTGAGCGAGAATCGGATTAGTCGTGATGCGAGTTTTGAGCGTTTCGAATGCGGTTTGATGGGCTGGTCCCCAATGCCATTCGGCGTCCTTTCTTGTTAGTTCGTTCATCGGTTTGGCGATATTAGCGAAACCTCGAATAAAAGGACGGTAAAAATTGCAAAACCCCAAGAAGCTGCGTACGTCCTTGACTTTCGTTGGTGTTGGCCATGTGCGGACGCCCGAAATTTTTGCTGGGTCCATGCGCGTCATCCCCTTTTCAAGGATTACCCCCAGGTAATCAATAGACGGAACGTGGAATGCGCATTTTGATAGTTTAAAATAGAGATCGTGGGCTGCTGCAACTGCTAGAATGGCTGAAACTGCGGCCGTGTGTGCTTGATTTGTTTGCTGGAAAGTGCCACAGTCGTTGGTGGCAACAGCGATGTCGTCCATGTAGATGCGTATATGTGTACCTTTTGATGTGAATTTGGCGATGACGGGTTGGTAGATTTCGTTCATGAATGCCTGAAAGGTCGCTGGTGAGTTACAAAGGCCGAAATACATGACTGTTGGCTCGAAAAGTCCTCGTCTTGTTTTGAATGCCGCCTTGTGTTCGTCTCCTTCCTTGATCCTGATGTTGTTGTACCCTTGTCGAACGTCAAACTTTGAAAACATAACCGCTCCTCCCAGGTCTCGCATGAGATCTGTTATTAGTGGTAACGGATATTGATTTCGTACCGTCCATTTGTTTATGGCACGATAGTCTTGGACTGGTTGGAGTTTCCCATCCTTTTTCTTAATAAAGAAGAAGGACGAAGCGTAGGGGGATTGTGAGGGTCTGATATACCCTTTCTTGAGGTGTTTGTCGATAAAGGCATCCAAGGCTTCATCTTCTGTTTGGGTCATTGGGTAAAGTCGACATGCGATAGATGTCGGTGCGTCTGGTTGAAGTGTGATAGCGTGATCACATTGTCGTCTTTCGGGTAATCGCGTTGATGCTTCTTCGTCGAAGACCCTTTTGAACGCTTCGTATTGTGGTGGTAGTGTAGCGCTTTTCTCTTCTTTGGGTTTGGCCGCAATGGCATGTTCAACTGCGGGAATCATTACTCTTCGACCCCGCATCTCTTCTTCTTCTAGTTGCGTATTGATGTGGTTCTTTGTTAGAAGGTGGGCTAGTACATCCCTTCTACCGGTTACGTTGACCGTTTGGATAGTGACTGGAAGGTGCGCCTGATTGATCGTTCCCTTCTTCCAGTCGAATTGCGGTTCATAGGCCGCTAGCCAAGGATATCCGAACAATATGTCTTCTTTTCCAATGTTGGTGACTAGGAATCTCATCTCCTTGTCGTTTCCATTGACATTGACTCGAAGAATGACGTATTGAGTTATATGTCCGGCTTTGTTCGTTGTGTCGTCGATGTTGTAGATTCGTTTGGGCGTATCTAGCAACCGTGTTTTTATCCCCATTCGTTTGAGGAAACTTTCGCTCACAAAGTTATCAGTGGCTCCTGAGTCCACCAGTGCTCTAATATCGGCCGTGTTGTAACGCGTGTGTAGTTGAACTGGAATTCGCATGGAACGGTAGCGCAAAATATACACTGAATTACAACGAAGTGCCCTCACCCAGGCCGTCGGGTTCAGGCGTCTGAAAAACCCGTCCCCATCAACTTTTGCAGGACGAGGTCTTTTACGTCGTCTCCTTCGCTGGCCACTCCTCTCAGCCAGTCCTCCGCCTTGTCTTCGTCGGTTTTCGGTATTTCTCCGTGCTCCGTATTTGTTGTCTTTTGTTTCGACGCGGTTGGCGACAGTCTCGGCTGATGTGCCCCATTCTGTCGCAGTTGTAGCAGCGGACTTGGCTAAAGTCTGCTTTGTTGTTCCGTTGTTTTTGTAGATACCCTCCTCGTGGAGGGAAAGGAGGTCGTGGGGCATTGACGATGTCTTCTGCACCCGCGAGTCTTCCTCTGACTCTATTTGCCGACGTATCCATAGCATCGGGGTGTGGTAATGGGGCGAGCAATTTGGCCAATGCTCCCGATTGGTTCCTGTTAGCGGGCCCTTTGAACAAGTCTAGGTTCCCGCGTACCGTCTGCATGTGGATCCACTTTTGTTGTCTCTTGAGAGCTGATGCTCTCCATTCTTCGTAAGTCCTGGGATCGTCGTGTTGGTACATTGCTTCATAGAGCGTTCTCGGTAACCCTTTTATGAAATACTTCAGGGTTTCCTCTGCGTTGATGTCGTAACCCGCGTAGCGAACGAGTTGTTCGAATAGAGCGATATAATCGTCTATTTTTCCTTCCTTCATCTTGATTCCTGCATCTAGCTGAGCCTGGGCTCTTTCCTTGCTGAGTACATCAGCGAATTGTCGTCGAAAGGCTTGCAGAACATTGTTCCATAGCCTGTTGTCGAACTGGCTAACACCCCGTGATACTTCTCGTATCAACCATTGATTGGCTGACATGACCCAGGCGTTAACCAGGTCCCCTTGAACGTAAGTGAGGAACAACATAGCTTTTTGATACTTGTTCCTCATAGCCGTATTGCTCGCGTTGACTCCTGCGTAGATCTCCCATTGGAGTATGAAACCCTCGACTTTTGATCTTTCTCCGCTGAATAGATTCGGGGGGTTTCCTATGAATTTGTCCGTGGCATTGCCGACGCCCTGAGGCACTCCAGGCGGTCCTCCTCCCCCCATGGGTGGTGGTCCTCCTCCAGGTGGGCCTCCTGCCGGTGGGCCTCCTCCTGGTGGGCCTCCTCCTTGATTTTGTTGTCTGTAGGCCCTTCCTATTTGTTCGAATGGTCTAGGAGGTGGTTCGTTGTAATCAAAGTCGAACCCTCCTGGTTGATCTGGCTCGTCTGGCCCCATGGCTCGTCGAGCAGCTTGTATATCTTCTGGGTCCATGTTTACAACATGGCCTGTTCTTTCGTCGATGACTAATGGCATAGGTTCTTCGACCTGTGTTTGAGTGGCCATCCTAATTGGGTCAGGGATGTGTAACGTAGCTGTTTGCGTGATGATTTCCTCTACAGCGGGTTCTTCTTCTTGGACGTAGATGGTCTCTGGTTCGTGTTCTATAGATGGAGTTTGGGCTCGTTCACTTGTGTGGCTGGTGTCTGTCCTTGCTGGTGTCCTGTGTTGGAGTTCTGGAGATATAGGCTCCACGTATGTTTCTTCTTCTTCCGGAGTTCCGTCGATTCGTCCTTGTTCTTCAACGTCTCTTGCTTCTGATAGCAGAATGTTGCAATTGAGATCGTCTCCGGCTGGTCTGGCTGCTTCGAAGTACTCTTGTGTTCTGTTCCACCTGAGTTCCACCCAACAACACCTTCCGTGGTGAAAGATGATTGGATGAAATTGTTGGGCTGTTGCTGCTTCGGCGTAATAACCGGTGTTAAAGTGGTCTAATGTTCCACTTCGTCTGTCGTCTGGGATTGTTCTCCAACGGACTCGATTGATGACGTATCTTGCAGGGGCGTCTCTTTCCCTGGAATTGATGATGAAGGGTTGGAAGTCCCAACCGTCTTTGGTTGTGATTGGCGCCACAGCGTGTGAGGGAGCTTGACTCTAATGTTAAGACGTAGCCTGACTTAGGCTCTACACGCGATGGCAACGGGATATGACTCAGCAGGATGTGTCAACACACGAAGGTGTGACTAAGACCTAAGGACACCTGAAAGTGCCTTCCTAAGGGAACGTGAATGCACGCGGACTTCTTAGAGGATAGAAGCCGACTAGATTCTGTAAAGACACAAGAGAGTCAAGCTGTCGACCACATTAGTCGACAGCTGCCTTATATCGTATCTGAGCTGTACGCCTTCATCAGCGATACAGCCACTACTACTACTGCTTGGTAACGTCCACTAATACTAACGCCTCAACTACTACCTATCAGTCATCCTTCGTATCGTACAGTAAGACTATCAGTAATCAACATAGTCCGTATCATGAATCAGCCGTCAGTCATCGAAGTAGTAAGCGTCCCCTAGATCACGTCCCCTCGCTTATGAGTTAGGTCAGATACTCGCTATGACCTGGGACGTGACAATATGAGTAGTAACGAACATTGCTAATTACAGTCAAAAAAAGTTCAACATGGGAATCGAACACCCATCCGCTCTAAAAATAATCTCCAACAATATATCCCAATACACCATATCGACTGCATCCACAATTCTCTCCCTGTGTTATATGAATTGGTTTGTCAGCTGGCTGTTGCGCAGATAGCAACTGACGTCTTAGGAGTTAGCAAAGAGCTATAAAGCAAACAGTTACTTCAGAGGTTGAAGGAACTCTATATTACAACAGTAACACACCTATAAAGCAAACAGTTCTATACTAGAGTGTGAGCAAAGGTGAAAGAGAGTAAAGTAAAGTGGGGACTTACACTTCAGAGGTTGAAGGAACTCTGAAGTGTAAGAGCGGAAACAGAGACCCTTATATACTACTCAGGGTGGTCTGTGCGCACATGGTCCGTGCACCCCAATACAGCACGTGCGTGTATCTGTAGTTGTAACTAAAAGACAACTATTGGTTGGAAACCAAAATAGAACACCGTACTGCCACGTCAGCTGATCTAAATACAGCTACTACCGGTATCTTGATAATAAGAACAAAGGGATTACTATACATGGAACAAAGACAATAAAGATAGATAAAAATAGTCCATTCCCTTAAGGGGATCTATGTAGATACCGATAGTTATAGGATGACTCAATCATCCTTACAACACAAGAATCCGGATAACCGGTTCGTGTCAACATCCCTCCATGATTGAGGCATGCTCTATAGACAACTTATATTTATTATACTTTTTTAATGTAACATGGGGTAATTGATTTGCAGGTATACCAAGGATTTACAGAGACGTTTGTGGATATACGACCTATGCAGGTCATCCCATCTCATACCTAGTAACCTTATTTGAGCCTTTTATCCTCCTGCTCAGGAGAAGAGGTGGCAACTGCTCAACCTCTTTGAGCCCCATGTACAAATATAGAAAGTTGGTGAGGAAGAGGATCACGAGTTCCACGAAAGACGCCAAGAAATGGCGATGACTCGAAGCCATAGTTTCAAAGAAACTTCTTTATGATTTTTGTGGAGCTGCATATCCCTTCTGTCTATGTAGCAAAACCAAGACCATCGACTAGACTGTCGAAAGATGTTCTGGGCAATGACTTTGTAAGGCCATCAGCCAACATCTCGCCTGTAGGGGTGCGCACAAGCTCTACTGCCTGTTTTGCGACATACTCCCTAATAGCATGGTGCTTTATGGTTATATGCTTAGAGCGCCTTCCAGTGATAGGGTTTTGGGACAAGTCCACAGCCCCCTTATTATCACAATGGAGAGGGATGGGGGAGGAAACCTCATACCCCAACTCTTTTAGGTATGTCCTATACCACATCGCCTGATTTGAAGCCTCACAAAGGCTCATGTATTCAGCTTCAGTGGTGGACTGGGCAATTGTCTTTTGCTTACGCGATGACCAAGATATGGCGGCGTTTGCAAGAATAAAGACAAATCCCGAAGTGGAGTGCCTGTCCTCTTGATCTCCCCAAGAAGAGTCAGCATAGCCGTGAAGACCATCTCCACTTTTCCCTCCAGCGTAGAGTAATGCCAAGTCCTCAGTGGTGTTTAGATATGCAAGGACATATTTGGCTAGTCTAAAGTGGTGCTTGGAGGGATTGGAAGCATATTGGCTCAGGCGTCCAACAGCGAATGATATATCAGGTCGACTTCCAATCTGCGCATACAGCAGAGACCCAATAATTTGCTGATACTGCTTTATTTCAGCAGCAGAGGCTTGATCCTCATTTTTGACCAAGTGATCCTCACAGCCTGAGGGTAGAGGGGTATATACTGGGTTGGAATCTTCATCCCAAATCTCTCTACAACTGATTCAATATAATCTGTCTGGTTAATTTCCATGGTGCGCGAAGCACGATCTCTGATGATGTTAACACCGAGATATGATTGGATTTCACCGAGATCAGTCATCTCATATCGACTAGATAGAGACTTCTTCAGATCATTGATTTTATCAAGAGAGGACCCAAGTATAGTGATGTCATTGACATAAAGAATGACGAATAGTGAATCACCCCCCTCATGGCGGTGACACACATATACTCCTGCATCAGAGTATGTGCGGGTGAAGCCAAGTTCTTCAAGAACTCCATGGAATTGCAAGTTCCATGCCCGCGAAGCTTGCTTCAGGCCATATAGAGCCTTCTGCAGACGACACACCAAGTGTTCAGATCCAGCAACGATGAAACCCTGTGGTTGCTCCATATAGATCTCCTCATCCAGATCGCCGTGTAGGAATGCCGATTTGACATCCATCTGGTGAATTTCCCAATTCTCAAGCGTAGCTAACGCTAAAAGGAGTCGTAATGACTCAAATCGGGTGACTGGGGAGAAAGTTTCATTGAAATCCACTCCTTCTATTTGAGTGAATCCCTTAGCCACAAGGCGCGCACGAAAGCGTCCATCCGCTTTCTTTTTGAAAACCCATTTTGATTTGACAGCCTTTCTGCCCTCAGGGAGGACTTCAAGACGCCAGACCCCAAGATGAGCTAGAGCGTCCATTTCATATTGGCACGCTTCTATCCACTCATCTGCATACTCAGAATTCATAGCTTCTTTAAAAGTGAAAGGGTCCCTATAACCAGGGGCACCTGCAGCACTAAGAAGCTGTACCAGTCCTAGACGACTGCTACCCTGTTCAAACTCATCGTCTGAGTCCAGCGCCGCTCTATATCGAGTCGGTGCGCGCCGATTCCTAGTACTGCGCCTTAGCTCAGGCATAGCTGGAAGCTCAACTGGCGAATCCCTGTTGCGATTTTCCTCAAGAGGAGTAAAAGCAGGAGGTGGGATCGGGTTGATAGCTCTAGGACGACGATTGGAACGTGTGTTTTGACGACGAACAGGGGGAGATGTAGCAGAAGGACGAGTAGGTGGAGTATGATATTCTGTTTGAGGTGGAGGTTGGGGTGGTTGGGTGGGAGTGTGCGGCCTTTCTTCCTGAGGTGGATCCTCAGGTGCCTCTTGTGTAGGTTGTTCCTCTGGTAACTGAGGAGCCTGAGGCAATTGTGGTGGTGCTGGCGGAGGCTGGACAGGCTCTCCTGGAAAAGTGACTTCTACTGGGTACTCAAGTGTCTCCCCAGTAGGAATGGAAGGTGATGGAAATTGGATTGGTGGCCTCTGATTGTCCAGATCAGAGCGGGAAGGGAAGGTTTGTTCATCAAATGTAACATCTCGTGAGATGACGAACGACCGGCTATGTCTATCCCAAAGAGTATAACCTTTTGTATCAGGTTCATAGCCCACAAACACGACTTCCTTTGACTTAGGATCTAATTTGCGTCGGTTGTGTTCTGGTACATGATAATAGGCTTTACAGCCGAATACTTTAAAGTGAGAGACATCTGGTACTGTACCATACCAGAGCTCATACGGAGTTTTCCACTTAGTGGAACAGATGGGAGTTCTATTGTAGATGTAGACAGCGGTCATAACCGCTTGCTCCCAGAAGCCCAGGCTTAAACCTGCATCATGTAGCATACTAGTGCCCTTTTCCATGATGGTGCGATTAAATCGCTCAGCTCGTCCATTTTGTTGTGGAGAATATGGCACAGTGAGTTTATGCTCAATTCCCGCTTCCAGTAGAAGGTTTTTAACCTCCTTGTTCACATATTCGCCCCCACGATCAGAATGGAGACACTTTAGTTTATAGTGTTCCAACTGTCTTTCAGCCCATTGCCAGTAGTGCACAAAGGCACCTGAAAGCTGGTCTTTGGACTTTAGAGGAATCACAACCGCAATTCTGGTGTGATCATCGATAAAGGTGGCAAAATATTTGTTCCCCTGAATAGAGTTACTCTGGAGGGGTCCAACTAAGTCGGAGTGAACAAGTTCAAGCGGCTGTGAAGCACGCTTATTGGAAGAAGGGAAAGGATGACGATGGCTCTTGCCTAGCTCACAGCCATGGCAGATACCAGTCTCCTCTGGAGAATTATTTATAATGAGTCCTTTACAGGAACTCTGAGCATATCTCTTCAGCGCTTCTTTGGACATATGTCCCATGCGCTTGTGCCAGGTTTCTAAGCTGGCCGATGCAGTGGCAGTGCTGACACCATAGATGTGCTGCACTGAGAGCCAATAAAGGCCTCCAGCTTGAAAACCATCCGCAACTGGTTCAAAGTTATATTCGAGGGAGAAATTATTCCCATCGAACTTTGCCAGTGCTCCTTTCTTTGTTAATGTCGCTATAGAAAGGATTCTGTCTTGGGTGGAGGGGATGTGAAGAACATTCTCTAGGATTAAGTCCTTATTATAAGAAGTTCTAAAAATCACAGAGCCCTTGCCAACGGCTTTGATGATGGTGCCATCAGCAATGGAGATGTCACTAGTGTTACGCTCAGACCCTGCTCAAGCCGCCAAGACACAGAGACAGTCCAGGTGTCTGCATGAACACTGGAAAAGTTGCTATGATTACCCAGAAGCGCATACCTGGGAGTCACGTGCAGAAGAAGACATCAAAGAAGAAGAGGCCGTACGCGCATTGGTTGCGGCAGAAGATGATAGCTACCTCGCTTATGACGAGGCGTGCAAGGTCCGCCAGCTTGTGAGTAACTTGATAACTCGCGGTAGAACCCCAGATGCTGGCAGGAGGATCACCACAGGACGATTGAGGGTCACGTGATATGATCATGTGATGACCCCCGGGTCACGGGATCTGACCTAAGCAATAAGTCAGGGGGGCGCGCAAGGATGGAATTGTCCCAGGTCACAGTACGTATCTGGCCTAACCCATAACTCAGGGGACGTTGGAAGAAGCCATGGAATTGGCGGAAGACAGTTGTGTCCAGAAGACGACCAACAAACGACAAACAGCGATTGCGTGGTGTAAGACCAGCGACCTGAGGCTGCCGATATCAGTGGGCCGTGGTTACCGTTGGGACGCACTCCAGCGGGCCGGGTTTGATCCCCTTTCGGGAAAGTGTTATTGATGGATTAGTCCAAGGAGCGCCTGTGTTAGCGCCGGAGCCATTGCTTACCGATGCATATTATTGGCTTAGTATTCGGATCGTTCGTGCTTAGTGATGCTTAGACATTCACTTACTCGTTTTCTTACTCATGCTTTGTGATGCTTTGACATTCACTTACCCATTCGCTTACTGATGTGATTAGACATTCGCTTATTGATGTGTGAGTCATCCTTTGTGATCTTACTCATACTATATGTGTCGGCTTCATATCTTGATGGACACTTACTATAAATACTATACAAGTTGCGCTATGGTTCGCTAGCTTAGTTGTCTTGGAACCCACCTGTATTACTCTCAGGGAATTCAGACAGTCTTATAGCAGAGTCATTGTTCTTTGTGACTATCTTGTTGCCAACTCAAGTGTTAGGTGTCGCCACTTTGTAATGAACCTCAAACTAGGCGGTTGAAGGGGACCTTATTGGTTATTCGCCCTTTACAAGTCATTCAAGTCGTTCCTGAGTTCAGAAGCCGTGCGCTTTGCTCAGAGTTGAAGCAAGGAAGACCCATCGGATCCAAGTCGGATCAATGTTCAGTGGGAACGTAACAACTAGTGTGAGGTTCGTATGTATCAAAATCCTCACGTTCATATGTTGAATGTGAACTTGCTCCACTATCCAGAAGCCAAGTGTTGTTACACTTGCTTCCCATGACATAAAGACGAATTTGAGGGACCTCAGTCACCTCCTGTATTTTTCCGCTACCATTTATAGAAGTAGCTATTGGGGCCAAAAGGGCCCTTGGTACTGGCGGTGCCTTCAGGAGCCTCCTGGAGGTCTCCTTGTCCTCCGCAGTTGCCATGACATTGGCCGACTGCTTCCTGATCTGCCCCTCTTTGCCCTTACGGGCATTCTCTTGGTCCTTCTTCATCTTTTTGCAGTCCGGCTTTTTATGGCCGGGCTTTTGGCAGTAGTAACATGTGAGCTCCGAAGAGCCACCTTGATTTGACGAAGAGGCTTGCTGCGGTTTGGACTGCCGCTGCTTGCCTTTATTATTGAATGATGAAGATGAATTTCTAACTGGGGCGGCCTTGTTTAAGGTCGCCGAAGGACCATTGAGACGACTCTCCTCATTAAGGAACCTCTGAACGAGGTCGTTGGGGACGAGTGCCGAGGGGGGACCATTGGCGAGTATTGTGCCGGCGATGGTGGAGAAGGACGGGGGCAGAGCATCCAGTAGGATGAACGACAACTGCATGTCGCTTATTGCCATCCCGTTCTCCGCAAGTGTGTTCCTCGTGTCCAGCATACGCTGGAGTTGAGGCAGGAAGGGCTGACCTTCCTGGAGCTTGGTGTTAGCAAGCCCAACCCACAAGTTGAAGGTGGCCATCGAGCCAACCGCACCGTACAAACTCTCCAAGTGTTGGTACTTCTGATGCACCGATGGATAGGTGAGATCAGAAGACACCACCGAGTAAACTTCTGTGGTACAAAATAATGTGATCATGCCCAAAAGGGCCTCCTCCTGTTTGTTCCAGAACGCAATTACTTCTGCGTCTGGGTTGGCAGGGTCGGCGTGAGCCGGGTCGTCGTGGGTGAGGTGGCGTTTGCAGCCATTCATCCTCATCAGCGCCACGAAGGTGGAGTTCCACTGAACCCAGTTTGTGCCGTCCAAACGATCCAACTTGATTGTAGGAGGGAAGACAACGGTGAACGCAGAGGTCATATTTGCGGCCATTGTAAGTTTGAGATGTTATAAATCTGGTGCCGAGGAGCGGTCAGCACCAGTCCAGATCTTTGAAGGTATGGATACCCAATCACAGGAGCGCTATGCTACATAACACAGTTGTGTCATGCCTCAAAGTCGTGCGACTTTCTAGATAATCTAATATATAGTTATAATTTATTATAGTATCCTTGCCAGTTTTAAACTCTTCTAAGACCCGTGAGGGTAGTGAACCTATGGCGAAAGTCTAGGGGTCTTAAACCAAGGATAAGATGTCTGTTAAGACAGAGCTATAGGTCTCGCCATCTAGAGCTATGCTAGTTTCTCACTAGAGACTGATCATAAGGGATGCTTGTCAGAGAGGAGCCAACAGCGAATTCTTAGAAGTGTGGACAGGATCAACTCCTAGAACAACACAACTAATCGTCTGTGGAGTTTCTGAACCAGGCCATTAAGGGCCTTCAAGCATAAGTAGTGCAACAGTGAGACGTCCTATGCAGCGAATCCTGCACAAAGGTGGCGAATACTTCCACTAGGAGAGGTCTGTGCAACTACTGTGTATATACTATAGTAGCAAGGCCTAGTTGTGCCAGACGACTGCACACAGTGGGTTTGACTATTAACCACTGGCAGACGCCTTAAAGGGACCCAGGTATTAACCGAGTATCCCCCAACCATTAACCAAGCCTATAGCCGCAAGGGTCTTCCCCTATTGGCCTAAAACTGGACAATGCCAGAAAATAAAGTAAGAAATCTATATAGTGCGCACTGGAGGATCTTCAGGACGCTTCAGCTCACTTAAGAGCTCCCTCACGCCTGTCGATAGAACCCTATTTAGGGCTAGCCAAAGTGACAGACTACTAGGGGCATAGCCCTTTTCGCCTCGGGTGTAGGAAGTGCCGATTTAAGGAATATATGCTCACTGAGTGGGAAAAAGACGATGTCGAAGATGGTGACAAGTCAAAGTGAGCAAAGGCACTAAGAGTAGATCTGGGTATAAAAGAAGGTAGACAGTCAGTTAGGACGCAGGGCCCATAACCTGTTGCGCAGATAGCAACTGACGTCTTAGGAGTTAGCAAAGAGCTATAAAGCAAACAGTTACTTCAGAGGTTGAAGGAACTCTATATTACAACAGTAACACACCTATAAAGCAAACAGTTCTATACTAGAGTGTGAGCAAAGGTGAAAGAGAGTAAAGTAAAGTGGGGACTTACACTTCAGAGGTTGAAGGAACTCTGAAGTGTAAGAGCAGAAACAGAGACCCTTATATACTACTCAGGGTGTTACGCTCAGACCCTGCTCAAGCTGCCAAGACACAGAGACAACGCAAGTGTCTGCATGAACACTGGAAAAGTTGCTATGATTACCCAGAGGCGCACACCTGGGAGTCACGTGCAGAAGAAGACATCGAAGAAGAAGAAGCCGCACGCGCACTCGTAGCGGCAGAAGACGATAGCTACCTCGCTTATGACGAGGCGTGCAGAGCTTGCCAGCTTGTGAGTAATCTAATAACTCGCGGAAGAACACCAGATGCTGGCAGGAGGATCACTACAGGACGGTTGAGGGTCACGTGATATGATCATGTGATAACCCCCAGGTCACGGGATCTGACCTAAGCAATAAGCCAGGGGGGCGCGCAAGGATGGAATTGTCCCAGGTCACAGTACGTATCTGGCCTAACTAATAACTCAAGGGACGTTGGAAGAAGCCACGGAATTGGCGGAAGACAGTTGTGTCCCGAAGACGACCAACGACGACAGATAACGATCGTGCGGTGTAAGACCCGAGGCCTGAACGCTGGACGAACTCAGCGGGCCGCGCCTTGTAGTTGGGACGCACTCCAACGGGCCGGGTTTGATCCCCTTTCGGGTATGTGTTCAAGATGGATTAGTCCAAGGAGCGCCTGTGTTAGCGCCGAGGCCATTGCTTACTGTTGTATGGCGTGTTCGTGTTGTGGATGACATTTCCCACTTACGCTTACTATTTACTTATTGTTCTCGCTTACTGATGCGATGAGGTGGGCTGACTGATGCCCTGTGGATGCTTACTCACTAATTGGAGGTGCTTGGTCACTCGTTGGTGGGGACGCTTACTTATGGCTTATTGATGCCTTATTCATGTGCTGATTGACGTGAGTCATCATGCTTATTATTCATTACTCATACTATGTGTGTCGCCTTGTGGATTGACGGACATTTACTATAAATACTATACAAGCTGCTCTCTAGTTCGCTAGCTTAGTTGTCTTAAAACCCACTTGTATTCTTCTCAAGAGGTGCAGACAGTCTTATAGCAGAGTCATTTGTTCATTGTGACTATCTTGTTGCCAACTTAAGTGTTAGGCGCTGCCACCTTGAAACGAACCTCAAGCGGGGCAATATAAAGGGACCTTATTGGTTATTCGCCCTTTACAAGTCATTCAAGTCGTTCCTGAGTTCAGAAGCCGTGCGCTTTGCTCAGAGTTGAAGCAAGGAAGACCCATCGGATCCAAGTCGGATCAACGTTCAGTGGGAACGTAACACAGGGTGGTCTGTGCGCACATGGTCCGTGCACCCCAATACAGCACGTGCGTGTATCTGTAGTTGTAACTAAAAGACAACTATTGGTTGGAAACCAAAATAGAACACCGTACTGCCACGTCAGCTGATCTAAATACAGCTACTACCGGTATCTTGATAATAAGAACAAAGGGATTACTATACATGGAACAAAGACAATAAAGATAGATAAAAATAGTCCATTCCCTTAAGGGATCTATGTAGATACCAATAGTTATAGGATGACTCAATCATCCTTACAACACAAGAATCCGGATAACCGGTTCGTGTCAACACTGGCATGGTGACTTCGTCCATCATTGTTTGTTGATAGGTCGAATCGTGGGAACCTTCCTTTCCTCCCTTCGTTACCAAGTTGATACCACTGTTCTCCTTTATTCTCTCCGTCCCCCATTCCCCCTCTACTGCCATGCCTCTCATTGACACAACCAGTGTGCACCACACAACAACTGCAAACATCACGCGTTCTGGCTTGCTCACACCATGAATAAGTGTTTTTTTCTTTCCCTTTTTCCGTCTCATCTCCAACCAATGTAGGACAACGGTGGCCATGACACTGCCGCTCTCTAATTCCCCGCACGTTGTGCTTTCACGGGCCACTCCAGCTGCCCTAGTATGAGTCTGTGACACCAATCCCGTCGATACCCCATTGCTCACGCCCCAGGCAGCAGGCCGCATCATTTCCAACCACCCCATTTTACTCCCTTGCCGCCTGCTTTCCACCGCCACTGCCAACGCCACCACCGACTACCATCTACCTTAGCTTGGCCACATTACCGCTACCCCACTCACAGATATGTTTTTTTCTTTTCTTTTTTTTTCTTTCATCTCATGTCACACCACGGCAAGGCAACAATGGCCGCAGCACCTCATTGGTGTAAGTCCGAGTACCTTGGTGACACTGAAGACATGTCGGCGAAGAAGCGAGGGACTTGGTTCCAGTACTAGGGAGGTAAGTTGGTCGTGTCCGAAGCAAGCAATGGCGAGGGAAGTAGAGATGACAGAATTCGTGCAAGTAGGGTGGGTAGTCAAATCTGAATTGCGACGAAGCGTTGATGAGTCGCTGTGACTGGGTGCCATTCCTCGGGCTATGGAGGAAGCATTGTACCGTAGATAGAGTAAATCTTGTCATGTAGCCATCTAAATTCGAATAGGCCATCACAAATAAATCAAATTTTCCTGGCTTTACAACAATATACAACGGGGTTTAAGAAAGAGATTATAGGACTTCAGGCTGAGGTCTTTACTGGCTTGACGAAGTGCTGTTGGCTTTGAAAGATAGTACGCGCTTTCCCAAGAAAATGGACCCAGCATAGCAAAGTCACGAGGTCTTCATGACTTTTTCGACTTCAAACGCTTTTTTCACTTTCTCAAGCCACCAAAGCCACCTGTAAAGACCTCACTCTTTTCCTGATGTTGTCCTTGGAGTTGCCACCGGATCGGATTCAGTCTTCACTCTGGTGTACGAATGGGAGGTGTAAGAAAAATTCCTGGGTGTACGCAAACGCCCACGAACCTGTGTAGTCTTGATCGAAGCATTCGTTGAGCGGCAAGAAGGTCCGGTGCGAGCGAGATCGGTTTATGTCTGTAGCGGAAGCCCGGGGACCGGGGACTAGCTGAACATGTTACGTAATCTAGATTTCATAAAGCCTACTTGTTTTTCCAGATACAATGCAGCGCCGCTGAGACCGCTGAGCCTGAGTGAGGCTGCCTTGGAATTCTGGGGACCGAGAGTCCGCGACGATGACAACTGAAGGTAATAACTAATTGGTGGGCGTTTCCCGATTACTCGGAAATAATGAATCATTGCATCATCCGATAAAGTCAAAGCTAGGAAGCACGTACTGTGTGGCACCGCTACACGAGATTTCCTAGTTCGATTGAAGGCACTTGAAGGTTACGATGAGTTCAGAAGAAAGGTGCTGTCGAACAATTATAATCAGAAGCCTGAAATTTCTAAATGACACCATTCCTGGCAGGCAACAGAGTGATCGGCCTATAACCACAGGCGGGTCTATGGGGATTGTCAGGGGATTGTACTGCGCTAGTACTGGGAGTGACAAGCTGATATAGTTCTACACAAACTCACTCCGCGAAGTGCGGATCGGATTTCCAGGACAGCCCTCAGATTTCCAAATGTGACTCGGATGTCCGGGGCGGCCTAACCGCAGTCCACGCCGTGCGCCGTTCACAGCCTGAGCCCAGGAATTTGAAGCGACTTCGGTGGTAGTAGCAGAAACGAAGCGACAAGGTCAGCTATAATTCTTGTGCCCTTCTATTCATGATCCTTATTATCCGAAGGGAGCGAAAATCCATGATCATTCGCTGATGGCCTAATATGGCGATCCATCTACTTGCACGCCTTGCTCTGTCAACATCCGTAGTACGTCCTCGTTTTTCCTCCTTCCTGACGCCAGCTGTGCCAGGTGGGGTGGGGTTCTTCCTTCTTTGTCATTGGCATCTGCACTTGTGTCGTGATCCAGCGACGAGCGCACGGTCTCGGGTTTGACTTCGGACGATGCTCAGTGCACTGGAGTGCACTGGCATCCGTATTTGTCCTCAGCATTTACGTTTTTCCCTCGCTCAAGCAGAAGGCGCACAACCTCAGCTTACTCCCAGCAGGACGCTAGGTGCAACTGCATCCTTCCAAACTTTGTTTGCGACCTCTATATCTGCAACATAATCAAGCAGTACTAATCACCGTGCAACTTCGAGCTGCCCCTCAGGCGGTGCCACCTTGGGTGCCACACATAATGGCGTCCGGTAGTACAGCCTTTCTGTCCGCGACGTTGATGTGTACACCCAGTCCGTTCACGGAATGGCGTAGATGTACAGTTCTTTGAACGCTTCTTGCCAGCATCCGAGGAAGGAGGTGAAATCGTCAGTGCCGAATGGCACTCAGCTTTGGATACAAGTCATTGAGAGATTCAATTCCCTTTCTTTAATTAGCCGTCCATAACAACTAAAATACAAAAATAATATAATCTATACTATGCACAATGATGCAAGTCGCAATCTAGCTGGTGTCTCTGTACTGAGGACAACTCGAGCGATCGAATGAGCGTCTCAGCCTTGGCTGAGCGGCGCTTGAGCTCGCTAAGAAAGGGCTTCGGGCATCTAGAAGTAGGAAAAAGAGGTCAGACGTAATTTTCCGGCCCTCACGGGCGAGAAGAAGGAAGACATACACAAGGACACCACTGTTGAACGTTGAACTGTCATGTGAGTGTGTGCGTGACGCCACGACGCCGCAGTGTCGGCCATGCCGCATGTGCGAGCGAGCGCACTGCGCAACACGATCGTATGGATACCTTGTACCTACGGACTAATTATCATCACTAGATAGTTACTACGAGACAGTCTTGATCAGGAAGTCGCACCAAACACACCCGCCAACACGTACCGTTAACCTTCTTAAACATCTCAAACATCAACTCGATATTAGGAACCACTTCTTGGCATCACGGTCATCGTCCTCGAACGGCACGCCTAACGAGTTAGCAGCGTTGTTAGACTTCCCGTTGTCCTGTCCAAGCAGCACGCCTACGACGCGCTTTGATGAGCTGCGCGCGTGGTGGTCCGTCACGGATAGCAGGACAAGCGGGTGAACCATGTAGAAGCATAGACTTTATTCGTCGGCGAGGCAGAAGGTTAATGAGTGGGGCGCACCGACGGTTGTAGCGGCGAGCGCTGTTAGCTGTCGAGCATCGTTAGGGGTACAGGCCCAATGCGCTCGTAGGCTTACCTGCTCTGTTGTAGTTGCGACCATTTGGGAGGGAGTGGAGGGAAGATGGGAACGGAACTTTAGACGTGCGCAACCGTGACCGCGCCAAGACTCAAAGAAAGTACGCGCGTCGCGAGTGGGTGCTTTGTAAGCAGCCACGATGACACTGCACCTTGAACTGCACCGCGAACTCAGAAGTCGAACTCTACCACGAAGCTGAAGATCTAGTATTTCTCGGCCAATGTGCGAACGAGCGTACTTCGGATGCAGGGACTTTGACATACAACTCAACAATTTCGCCGTGCCTTCTGGTACTTCAATACGGTATCTAAGGCTGAAATATTACCACAGCTTTCTCTTTATGCCCCACCTCCCCGAGCTATCTCTTCGAACTCCATCGCTCGCGTATTTGATTGGGGTAGTCGATCATGGGAGCCGCCAATCGGTGCATTACACTCTGGGCATCGCGCCTCTTGCATTGCGCCTCCACACTGTAATGGTCCAATCAGCTGTCTAAATCTCGGGGATTCGAAGCGGTTATACAGACATCACCGATTACAAACGTATGTCCGTTCTCGCAGTTGTGGTAGTGTCCGCTAGGTGCTACGAACAATACACCGTCATTGTTACTCCTTCATTTTCGAAAATTGACGACTTACAAAGAGCAAGAGCTTTGATGATGTCTTGTTTTCCTTTCAAGGACATGAACTCATATCCTCCCTCCGCGACTTGGAGATGTGTAGCCAGTGCGTTGTACTCCTCAAGGAACTTGTCTCCCTTTGCACGACAGTTTACCGTAAACCATGCTTTATCGGATCTTAGATCAACTAGAGTGGTAACTTGGCGGCTGTTCATGTACGTCATTTCAAGTTTTTTCAACGCGAGAGTCGCAGCGTCTGCCTCTTGCTGCGCCTTGGTGCTCAATCGGTATCGGCGATCTCCGTGGTAGATTCGCTGTCGAGATAAGATTGTGCGTTCCGCCAGAATTTCGAAGCGGAACAGCTCCAGCTTTCCGCGGAGGATACATATGCCGGCACGAGCTGCCAAACGCGATGCTGATGATTTCTCTGCGATCTTGAGGGCCTTCTCCGCGTCGCGAATGCAGGACTCGAAGATGAAAGACACGAAGGATCGCCATAGACGTTCGTGGTGAACAGTGATTTCATCTTTAGTGCAGGACTCTTTGAGACCTTCGATACGGCTCTGCGCGATTTCCGCCAACGTATACCGCAATTCGAGAGATAGGAGGAAGGCTTCGACTTGGAAACGCGTATCGGCTTTGTGTGGGGGTTGGCCAATCTTCTTGTTCACTTCCGTCATCGCTACGGGCTCAGGTGTGTCAGTAGCCCGCTCTGGGTCGTTAGTTATTGCGGCGAGTTCGAGGCGGTAGAGTGTCGCGAGTGCAGCGTCATACGCCTGCACATGAGATCCGGGGGTCCGTGCAACCTTGGTAACATCCCTGTACAGTTTGAGGAGATCACAGACGACCTTGTTCCATGCTCTTGCCTCCTTTTTAGAAAACGCATGGATCTTAGTCATACTCGCCAGGGAGATTTTGTTATCGGGAAGTGGTTCAGACTCCAGACCAAATCGAGAGCTGCGTTTAGCAGAGAGTTTGTCGAAGTCTTTTGCTGCCTTAGTCGGCGGCTTGAAGACGATTGACTTGGCCTCGCCCTTCGCAGCGTCGAGTTTTGCCCAAATTTTTTCGATTTCTGGACCGAGTTTCTCTAGGTCGGACGACATTGTGCTTGCTACATTCTGCTCCAAAATATCCAGGCTTGCTCGTTTTGTAACGCGGCCATATCGGAGGGCAGTGATGGGGCCACGGCAAGTCGGGCAAGCGGGTGGCGTTTGGAAGCTTACTGGCGGTGCCTTCGTGGCCGTGAAAGCGCCCAGGTCGTCCATCTCGTAGTAGTCCGACATTTTGCAATGGCTGTCCAGCGTTTCAACAGTGAAGATGTGTCCGCATTGCAACCTGATCAGGCGATCTGAGACGTCGTCCGAACTAAGATCGATCTCGTCCAAACGCCTCTGCATGATGAAATCAACAATGTCGACTTTACGCTCTTTCGGGAGGCATTCTACGCATTTCTGCTGTTCGCAAGGCTCTCCGCAGACTATAAAACACAGCATAAGAACCAACCCAGGTATACGTCGCAAAGAAGTAAAACACGTACTCGACGGACACCCATGACCGCACTTCAGTTTTCTTTCGCAAGGCTCGTCACAGGGCAAGCGAGAACATATCTGTAAATCGCGAATTGGTCCCAAGTCGGGAAATCTCGATCCCTCCGTGAAAGCTTACCGAACCGCAAACCAACGGGCATGAATGGTGAGGACAGCGCCATTTACATGGCTCCATACACGGCGGGCAAGGCTCCGAGCATTTCTTTTTGCAGTTCTGATGGGCACACCGCTGCCTGCACGGTTTGGAACATTTCGGATTGCACGGGTGGTCTGAGGAACAACGAAGGCCACAAAGGTGTTGGCACTTGAGCGGTCGTTCGCAGGGATGACTTTGGTGATGTGTGCGACCAGCAGGAAGAGTGTCGGCATCAGGGTCCGCATTTTCACGCGTAACCTTCTGGCACTCATGGCATCGAGCTTTACATATCCGGCCGCAGCACGTAGTGTTACCGCCGCAAATTTCATTGCATTCGAACTGGGCGGGGTCTTTGCTACAAGCCATGATGCCGCTGTGTTCGCAGCCTGGGAGACGCTTCGATACTTGAGCGACGCAATAGACCGTGTCCAATTTCTCAAGTTTATGACTGGAGAAAGCGTCAAATGGGACCTAGAATGGCAAATTCGGAAGGTACTCGCCAAGGAATTGATTCCGCAATATGTCCACATGGAAGCTTAACGTCGTATATGGGGAACATGCAGTCGCCGCAAGGCTCACAGCACATCAATGGGCACGGATGAGACCTAGGGCACGTAACCCTGACACAGCGTTGATTGCATTGCATCCTTTTGTGGTTGTCTTGGTCCGTGTGACACTGAAACGTTTTGATCAGAAAGCGCATAACGAGAATGGCAAATGACATATATACCTTCGACGGACATACGTGTCCACAAGACAGTCGATATTCGCAAGGTCGGGCACAGCCGCCTGCGGGAGCGTGCAGAGGTATTTGTCCCGGTTCAGAGATTATATGTCTTGCGTTAGGATGACGTGGGCAAATTATTGGGAAGCCGTAACCGAGCTGATCTTCTTTATCCATCTCGTCTAAGACGGTTCTCCATGTTTCGTTCTTCCTCAGGTTCGAAGCATTCCCAAGGATGTAAAGGCCGTGCTTCGCTCGAGATAAAGCAACATTTATCCTATTAGAGCTCTAGAAGAACCAAAGACCATGAGCTTTGAATTAGCGAAACAATAGGGCAGCGTACTTTCAAAAAGCCAATCGAGGCGCCTTGGCCCTCCTCAAACGTGCCGGAATTGCGAACTAAAGAAATGATCACGATCTTGGCCTCTTGGCCTTGGAAGGTGTCTACCGTTCCGATGCGAATCTTTAACCACTATCAGAACTGAACCACCAGAAGTCTGCGGTGGTACCCACGTGTCGAGCTACCTCAACTTGAGCAACTCCTACGTCATCATCACCTGCGAGTCCCGTACGCTCTAGTTGCTCTTCATCGCGTTCATCCACACTAACCTCAATCTTGAGGTCTTTCAGAGCCGCGCGGACCTTTTGCAGTTGGCCTAGGTAAGCACAGAGTACGGCGATGTCTCCAGCATCATCGTAGGGACCCTGCTTAAGGAAGTATAATACAAGGTCACGTATCATAGCAACCTGGTTGAAGGGAATTTGAGGCCCAGGGTACATTGGCGTAGTTTAATATGGCGACGCACCTCAAACATGTTGTGTTTAGACACCGAGTCCTCTTCGGAGTTCTCCGGGTGGTTGTGTGAAAAGAAGTAAACGTCCTTCTCCATGCCTTGCACGGCGGGATAATGTCGGACAACGTCGTTGTCTTCGAGCTTGGGGTATAAAATTGTCCTGCATGAGCACGTAAGACCGCGACTCTATCGGTCCAGGAGAGGGAACTTCGTACCTCACGAAGTGGGAAATGCTGGGTCGCATCCTCCGCTGTACATTAATCTGCGACATACTCGTTCCTCCATCGGAAAGTCGCTCCATGAGCGATCTATCGAACTTGTATAGCTCTTTCCCGGACTTGCTATCCATGGAAAAGGCTTTTGGGATACATTAGCGTTATGCGCTGGCGAACCTTTGTGACCCACCAAAATTCGCTAAATTGGGTCGTAATTGTTTGGGATCCCCGATACAGATAATGTGCTCGACTGAATTTTAGGACGATTTCATGAGCATAACTTCGTGGAGTATGGATACTTCAGGTAAATACCTGAAGGGACAAGGGAGGCCAGAATGTGCGCTTCGAGGACTTGACCAGCTTCCTCAACCAGAAGAACCTTCGGCCCGACGCTCTACGTTGTCCCGTCAACATCGAACATGGTACGCACTCATTCAGGACGAACCGTGAGCAGAGAGACAAGCTTGGCAGCGCCTACCATTCGGAGATTATCAGATGTCACATTCTCCATTGTTAGTGAATACGCACCAGTTGAGGTGCAGGCAATCAGGTCGGTTCGGCTGAGCAGTCTACGTCGAGCCTACCCATATCTCAATGAGTTAACAGTAGCACTAGCCACCAAACCGACGTACATCTTCCTGTGTGTCCTCGAAGGATTGACAAGAGTCCTTATACTGTTCCCTCAGCCGGCCGAACTCGGCTAGAAGCGAGTCATAAGCTATTTTCCGCATGTCCTCCTCCCATGATTCTGCAAGGCGCTGTCGTTCGTGACGTGACATCGACCAGACGTTATCGACACCGGTCAGTTGCCCAAGGGAGCGAGTTCCAAAGGGGACAGGGGGAAACAGGCCATTGAAGCCTAGTTTATTAAAGAACGCTACCCGTGGGTCCCTGTTGGTTCCCTCCTCGTCGGAGGATAGCTCCTCGTCTGACGATGACTCCTCGTCTGAGGAAGTCTCCTCGTCTGACGATGACTCCTCGTCTGAGGGTGGCTCCTCGCCTGAGGATGGCCTCTTACCTGAGGATGGCTTCTGAACTGAGGGTGGAGGATGCTGGATGTATTGAATGTCTCGGCAATTCTTCCAAAACCCATACAACCCTGCAATCTTGGCGTCGCGAGAGGCCCTTCTTCCTTTCTGCGGAACTTCCGTCCATTCTTCCTTCGGGTTGCGTCGAAAGAGCTCTACAATCCAAGACGGTGGCCCTGTGAGGAGTCCGCTTGCGAAGGATAATGAGAGCGGAGAAATCTCTCGGCGTCTTCTGAAGTTGGCTCGGGAAGTTGTATCTGATTCATGATGCGCGTGATATCTTCTTCCGCTCTCTTCAAGGCAGCATATTCGCGTCCTATGGCTCGATCACGGACACCACGGTTTGAAAGCTGTTCTAGCTTGTATAGGCTGTACTCTTCAATACGTGCGTCGGCAGTTCTAGACCCGAGGCGTACGACGTTTTTCGTAATCTCGGCATCGAGAACCGACGTGAGCATATGATCAAGCGCGTGATTTGTGAATGCAACGAGGACTAAATTTAAGTAAGAGCGGGTATCACATAGAAGACTTCGCTCACCTATCGGTTTGATTTTACTAGCGAAGAGAACTCGAAGGATCTCCTTTCCTGTGAAGCTCTGAGACGTACGTTAGAGTGAAGAAAATGAGTCGAGTTTGTTCGCTCACCTTTCCCGTTCCTGGAGGGCTAACGACTCGGTAATTAGACGTGAGCTTGGCAGGGCGATCGAAAGCGTACCCTTGAATCAGAGAAACTTCCCGCGTCAGAGTACCAATGACCGCATCAACTTGCGACGGATCCAATTTGCTTGAACGCGTCAGTTCTCGACGTGCGATCGCCACAGATGCCGCACTATTTACGTCCATATTCGAAATCTTTTTTCCAGGTTGAGCCAAGCATTGGAGATCATACTTGAACTGCGGAACACGCGAGTATCGCGGAGGTCCAACTGGAAGAAGCGAGAGATTTCCAGAGTGCGATATCAAATCGGAGAAGGGGATGGAAGTGGGTTCGACGCTATTGAGAGTTCGAAGGAACGGGTCGAGAGCCTCATACAGGATTTTGTTGTCTATCAAGACCGCGAATGTTGAGTTGTCAACAGAAATCGGCTGACCACGCAAAGCCATAAGTTCGATCTCCGCGTCGAAAAACGAAATTCGAAGCTGGATGGTATTTTCCGAGTCATTGGCCTTGGCGGATTCCGCAATGTCTAGAGCATTAGAGATGATGGTCCCGGGGAATACCTGGAATTGGCCGGAAGAAATAAGGGCCAGAACGACCAGACTTCCTTGTTGCAAAAGCTTGGAGAAATAATCAGCTCTCCTTTTTTTATCTTTGAGTCGTCGAGCGCCGGGAGGACAGTCGAGCACAAGGCCAACCGTGAATTTACGACGTTCGGCCTTCAAAGGTGCAAAACGAGCGCCGGTGTAGAGTTGAAAGAATACCGAATTGAGCCCAGAGGTCTTATATGAGCCGCCTTTCGACGATAGCAACTTTTCTAGTAGCGTAGATGGTCTCTTAGTCTTGGGACGAGCTCCGGCCGCGGCCCACATGATTTCGAGGTCTCTCCTAACTTCCCCGACTGATTGTCGAATAGAAGTACTGCAGAGCAACATAATTAGCACAAAGCGTTGACAGGCAAGAACAAGAAACGGTGTCGCACATCATCTCTTCTCTCAGTAGTCGAAACTGTATGTCGAGATGCCGTTCCATCGAACTTCCCGGTAAATGGTGGGGAGCTATCGGAAGGAAGACTGGGAGATAAGGTGGTAAGGGACAGAGAAGTTCATCGTTCGTTGGCGCGATGCGAATATCGCGGATGTCCTCGAAATCGTTATCGTGGCGAGCTTCCCCTCGCAAACTACCGGGGGGATCATAAATTTGTTCCAGTCGTGATGCAAGCGCCTCCTGCATCTGAGTGGTGGTGAATCTTTCGTTCGGGACGCGTCTTCGCATCTTTTCTGTGTCACCGTATTCTCTACCCACAATCCGCCGAAGCCGGTCAATGCCCTTCTCGAGTTCTCCCAATGTTAGGTTCCGGACCTGAGGGGTCGAGTTCGTGATTGGATCCTGGAACGTCGGAGGCGATGCCTGAACAGCTGTAGTCCAAACATCGAACCACGAAAAGAGATCTTCGACCAAAACATTTAATTCGGGATGATTTTTCATGGCACTTTTGACGCGAGCGAAATATCTGCCCGGAGAAATTGAGCGCAGTACTAGAGTAAGGGCTGGATACTCACTGAGACAGAACAGTTGAAAGTGTCTCGAAGACCTCCACGCCACTTAGTTTGTTTTGCCGCCACTCAGGCAAGCCCGGCGTACTATCTCCCCAGGTCCGGGACTCTATCATCTCGCGCATACATTTGCGAGTGGTTGAATGAAAGTCGTTATAGTTTTGGTCGAGCAGAGCATATATCTGGCTAAGATGGCTTATTAGGACCCATTGTCTGTTGCGATTCACAGAGAGATTTACTTTGTATTTCGATGAATCGTTGTCTTCAGTACCAAGTCCGATGAAAAGAACTAAGATGTGTCGACATGAATATAGTCAAGACTGGGTACTGAATTCCATTTTTCGTTTAGACAAACCTCGATGATAGGGAAATACCCCTTCTGATATGATAGGGTTGACGATCCAGCGCCGACATTGACGGCTACCGGCGAAAATCTCAACACGTCGCCGATGCGAAACAATGCGTTGCCCTATATACGATGTTACTGCCCGAACTATTAGTAGTTGAAAAGAATCGGACGTACACCGACAATCGTGCCAAGGAGTGCCTATCGCAGGAATGTATAAAATTGGTCACTTTATGCGCCATAGTAGGAGGTCGACTAACCTGCGCCTGATTAGAGTTCTGTGATGCGTAAGCTATTAAGGAGTCGCAGAGTCAGATTAGAGTCACTCTTACCCATGCTGCGTTTCGAGAATTGACACTTGCAAAGATTCGAGAAAAGCCCTCGACATTGTTCGCGTCACGAAACACGAAGTTGTTGGCGAGGTACCGCTTAAGGTGATTGTGAGCTTCGTTCGGACGGAGTGTATGTTGCGCGTCCACGACAGAGCCATTGTTAATGGCTAATCCTTCACGAGAGAAAAAGTCTGGCGGTTGATCCTCGCCATCTGTGGCGGATGCCGAGGGAGTTACCAACGTCTGGGGTTTCACTTCGTGCTTGTACGTGCAGTCAAATAAGCGATCGCAGGCACCAGTAGACCAATAAAAGTTGCAGATTCCTCTGGGAACTCCAGCTCGGTCGACAGGCGGGGTTGGGGTGCCACCACGGCCGCGGCCGTTGCCAGTGGCGCCTCCCCGGCCTCCTCGACCACCATGATTCCCACGCCCTCGAGGGCCTCCACCTCGACGTCCGCGGTGGCTACCAAAGCTACTTGATGACATATGAAAAGAGCAAAGATTGTTCAGAAATGTGAGATGCACTGGGGGATGGATGGGTAGTGACAGGAGTCAAACAACAAGCATTGTGCAGATGTAGCGAAGGCGCCTGTGTGGCGAGCCCAGTACACGCCACGCGGTTTCAGCGCGACATGGTCCTTCGATCCACCATTGGCTCTCCCCAAGCGGCAAATGCCCGTTTCAATAGAGCGGCAGAGAACCCTAATACATAGCATAGGAAATGCAGTGGAAATGCCGTGTTCGGTTGCGGGATTCCGTGGAGAATGGTTGGATGCCAGATACAGTGACCAGCCGCAATAGGATGAGTTCTTCCAAAAGCCTATCCACACCATGACTACAGGACACAGACACTAAACAAAAGTTCCTTTGACCTTTGAGTTCTTTTCAGGGAACGGTGGCAGAAAGGTAGCAGTGCAGGTGAGGCTCGGCTAGCAGGAGACATTCTAACGTGATTTCAACTGGCACATCGATAAAAATGGCGCTCATCGCAGCATCGCCTGACTGCCGGGTAGCAATGCCTTCCGTACAGAACACTGCATAATATATCACCAGACATTCTAGAAACCATAACCGTCCGCAATCAAGCACCTGATGACGGAATGTTGTCCTTGGAGTTGCCACAGGATCCGATTCAGTCTTCACTCTGGCGTACGATGGGAGGGATAAGTAAAATTCCTGGGTGTACGCATGTTGAAGTATCTCAGTTCCGTTTTAATTATCATTTGTCTCTGATGCGGTGTTTTGCAAACCTGCGCGATATATTTACTTTGGATCCCGTTTGTTTTGATGCCCGTGCTAGTACGATGCCACCTCCCCGCACTTTACCCATATGTGTATTGTCCCTGTGCGGAGGCGGAATACTTCGGTACTATACAGTTCTTACTTTCTGTCTACTTAAACACCTTCGATAGCATGTAGCACCTCAGTTCTGCTTTCCGCGCAGTAACTGAGGTGAGCTTTGTTTCCTTTACTTACAGTTTCCCTGTACTCATTCGCCCTAGTTGGCATTGTCTTCCGTACAGGTGAATAAACATGTAGTTCTGCTATTCGCGCGCAGTACTGAGTTGGCTCGTCTTGTACAGACTTCGCCCGCGCGCATCTAATCTTATCAGCTCATAACTCACCCCCTTTTCATTACGCACCGCGTCCATAATCTTAAGAGGTTATGGGCCCTGCCATGCCCGCTGCTATGTCCGACCCCCTTGCTACATCTGTTCCTCGTCTTGATCCCACTGGCTCCAACTGGGCTATCTTCGCCATGCGGTTCCAGGAAGCGATGGAGGCCAACCAGAAGTGGAAGCACTTCACTGGCACTCCCGGTCGTCCTACACCTGCAGACGCTAGTAAGCTAACTGATGAAGAAACCAAAGCCATTGCCGACTGGGACCATGACGAAGTCGTGTCCCGTTACCTCCTCTCCCAACGCCTACCCGACTCCACCGCTGTCCGTCTGAAGGGTCTCACTACGGCTAAAGAACGCTGGGACAAAGTGAAAGCTGAGTTGAGCGTGAAGAGCCAGTATGCCGAAGCCGACATGCTTACCTCGTTCTCGGAAATGCGCTGTCCGCGCGGAGGCGACGTCCGGTCGTTCCTCGGGTCAATGCGCGTGAAGCGCGAGGAGCTTGCTGCAGTTGGCGTGACCATGTCTGACAAGGAATACCGGTCAGCGATCATCAAATCCCTCCCGGAGGAAATGTCGAAATTTGCCTCCAGCCTACTCACCGCCTCCCGTGTCATCCAACCCTCCGCTTCCATTGACCCCGACATCCTCATCGACCACATCTCCGAGGAGGCCGATAGGGTGTCTGCGCGGCGCAAGCGGGACGGTGGTTCCTCTGGCAAAGGCAAGCAGCCTCAGTCCCAAGGTCAGGACGAGGCGTTGGCAGCAACGCAGGGGGAGGGCGGGAAGAAGAAACGCAAGGGGAAGTGCCACAACTGTGGCAAGCAGGGCCACTGGGCCCGCGAGTGCAGGTCACCGAAGAAAGACCAGCAGTCTAACAACCAAAATCAGCAGTCGTCGGGGCAGTCTAGTCAGCCACCGACTTACCAAAACTCTACCAAGGCCGAGAACAAGCCTGTCGGGTCAGCCAACGCCGTCGACGATGAGCCGGACGGGTGCTGGTCCGCTGTGTTCGTCGGCGACGTGCTTGAGTCCGAAGCACCAGTCCCTACCCCTCAACAGTGCGAAGAGGCAGGAGCAAGCGCCGTATCGTCAGGCGGGCTTGCTGCCGCTGCCATCACGCAGGTCGAGGAGTCCAAGTCCACCCGCGTCGAGCTCTATGATTCAGGAGCAACGCGTCATATTTCCCCATACCGTGCCGACTTCATTACCTACTGTTCCCTTGACCCCCCGCTCTATTTGAATGCTGCAAACGGGCAGCAGTTCCCTGCGGTTGGTACAGGAAACATGGTCGTCAGTGCACCGAACGGCAACAGGTGGTCAGAACTTACATTGGAGAAAGTCCTCTACGCCCCGTCAGTCGGCTACACCCTGGTGTCGCTCGGCACACTGGACCACCTCGGCTACCGTATTGCTATTGGGGGGGCCATCTCGAAATCCAGTCACATGAGGGAGAACGCCTCGCACGCATTGCGCGGACGACGCGTGGCCTTTACCGTGTGTCGCACGAAGCTGAGGCAGGTTATGCTGTAGAAATCGTCAGCGTCATGGAGCTGCACCGCCGCATGGGGCATATCGCACCCACCAGCGCACGCAAGCTCGTTACCGATGGCCTTGTCACCGGAATTGCGCTTGACCCAGCCTCTCGGGAAGAGCACTGTGAGGCGTGCATCTATGCACGCGCGACTCGGCAGCCAGTCCCAAAGCTTCGAGTCAGCGCGCAGGCAAAGCAATTCGGTGATGAGATTCATACCGACGTGTGGGGGCCTTCCCCAGTGGCCACCCGGCGTGGGCGTCGTTACTTCGTCACCTTCACGGACGATGCGACGCGCTTCACCGCAACCTACCTCCTCCTGACGAAGAGTGAGGCTTTCACAGCCTACTGCCAATTCGAGGCTTGGGCACGCACGCAGAATCACTGCACTGCGTTCAAAGTCGTGCGCTCCGACCGAGGGGGAGAGTACCTCAGCAAAGCGTTTGATCAGCACCTCGCAGCCGCCGGAACTGCACGACGACTCACCGTCCACGACACCCCCGAGCTCAATGGCATCGCCGAGCGCTTGAACCGCACTCTCGGTGAGAAAGTGCGGGCGCTGCTCCACATGGCAGCCCTCCCTCCAAGCATGTGGGGCGAGGCGTTGCGTCATTCGACGTGGCTGAAAAACCGAACGTCGACGCGGGCACTTGGTGGCAAAACACCCTGGCAGGCGTTGTACGGAACGCCGCCCGACTTGTCGCGCTTGAAGCGTTTCGGCGAGTCGGTATGGGTGCACGACGCCAGCGGTTCGAAGCTGGACCCGCGTGCTCGTGAGGGGCGTTGGATCGGTTTCGATACCGACTCCCGAGGTCACCGTGTGTACTGGCCTACAAACAAGTCCGTCAGCGTCGAGCGCAGTGTCTATTTCGCTGCGGCCGAACGGCTCGAGGGGGAGAGTATGGATGTACCCACCTCCAAAGCCGTGCAGAACGAGCCGCACGCCGCGCCGCCGCCCACGTTGCCCATGCTGCCAGCACCACCTCCTGATGAGGCCCCTCCATCCCCTGCATCGTCGTTGACCTCGCTTTCGTCTTCGTCGTCGTCGCGAGAAGTTTCCGAGTCCTTGCAACTTGATGAACCTGACCCAGAGCCCCAGCCAGAGCTCAGACGCTCGGCTCGACTTCGTAAACCGTCGCGTTGGGTTCGTGAGCTCCAGGAAGGCGTTGGCGTCGCCTCGGAGCGTGCCTCTGACCCTGTAGTCCCCAGGGGTGTCTCGGTTCCAGGAGGTTTCGGGCTAGACGAAGAAAACGAGTCAGAAAACGTAGTGCAAGGTGTATGGTCGGTTGAAGCCGGCTTACCTGCACTCCGAGAAGATTGGCTCGGAGTTGAGGTGGCTCTTGTGGCTGAGACCTCGGACTCCGAAGCGCTCGAGCCTCGCAACCTGGCCGAGGCGAAACGTCGCCCCGACTGGCCTCTGTGGGAGCAAGCCATCTTCGAAGAGCTCAACACGCTGCGAACGGCCGGCACTTGGACGCTCGAGCACGCACCACCGGGAGCTAATGTCATAGGCTCCAAGTGGGTTTTCAAAGCCAAGAAGGACGCTTCCGGCAAGGTTGTGCGTTACAAGGCTCGACTCGTCGCCCAGGGCTTCAGCCAGGTGGAAGGAGTCGATTATTTCGACACCTATGCCCCGGTTGCAAGACTTCCTTCGTCGCGCGCGGTCATCGCGATGGCGAACCGGCTGGGACTGGAGCTGCACCAAGTCGACATCAAGGGTGCATACCTCAACGGCGAGCTCACGGCCGACGAGGTACTGTACATGCGTCACCCCCCGGGCTACCGCGAGGACTCTTCGGGTCGTGTTCTTCGGCTTCGGAAGTCTCTCTACGGCCTCAAACAGGCTGGCCGGCGATGGTACCAAAAGTTCGTCAGTATCCTCAGTTCCCTCAGCTTCCAGCAGTGCAAAGTCGATCAAGCCGTTTTCTACAAACACTCAAAGTCCCCACTTGTCCAAATTATCATTGCTGTGCATGTCGATGATTGTACCATCGCGGCAAACAACACCGCTGCGGTCGACGCTCTCAAGACTGGGCTCCGGAAGCACGTCGAGGTTACGGACCTCGGCGAGCTTCACTGGATGCTCGGAATCGAGGTGCGACGCGACCGAGCAGGTGGTACAATTGGCTTGGGGCAGCGATCGTATATCGATTCGATCCTGCGTCGTTTCGGCTTCGACGACAGCAAACCTGTGTCCACTCCCTTCGACACACAGGTCCGGCTCACTCTGGAGCAGGCCCCGGTGGATGCGGCGGAATTCGCGGTCATGCGCGATGTGCCGTACCGTGAGGCTGTCGGCGCGCTCAACTGGGCTGCGCTCGCAACACGCCCCGACATTGCTTTTGCTGTAGCGACAGTAGCCCGTTTCTCGGCCAATCCCGGGATGGCTCACTGGAATGCGGTCAAGCGCATTTTCCGCTACCTCGCAGGCACGCGCGACCTATGGCTGACATATGGCGAGTCACGTAGGACTCTGGTTGGCTATGCCGACGCCGATGGCAGCATGACCGAGGACCGCCGTGCGATCACAGGCTATGCCTTCCTGATTGATGGCGGGGCCGTGTCGTGGTCTTCCAAGAAGCAGGAGATTGTCTCACTCTCGACCACGGAGAGTGAGTACGTCGCAGCAACGCATGGGATGAAGGAAGCCTTGTGGCTCCGGAACCTGCTTGCTGAGGTCTTCGAGCCTCTTGCTGATGCGACCACTCTCTTCTCGGACAACCAATCGGCTATCGCGTTGACCCGCGACCATCAATTCCACGCGCGCACGAAGCACATCGACGTGCGCTACCACTTCATCCGATGGGTGGTCGAAAATGGTGCTCTGCGCCTTGTCTATTGCCCAACAGCTGACATGGTGGCCGACGCACTAACAAAAGCTCTCCCCTCACCGAAGGTCAAGCACTTTGCAGAGTGTCTCGGACTTCGCGCAGTTTGAGGGGGAGTGTTGAAGTATCTCAGTTCCGTTTTAATTATCATTTGTCTCTGATGCGGTGTTTTGCAAACCTGCGCGATATATTTACTTTGGATCCCGTTTGTTTTGATGCCCGTGCTAGTACGATGCCACCTCCCCGCACTTTACCCATATGTGTATTGTCCCTGTGCGGAGGCGGAATACTTCGGTACTATACAGTTCTTACTTTCTGTCTACTTAAACACCTTCGATAGCATGTAGCACCTCAGTTCTGCTTTCCGCGCAGTAACTGAGGTGAGCTTTGTTTCCTTTACTTACAGTTTCCCTGTACTCATTCGCCCTAGTTGGCATTGTCTTCCGTACAGGTGAATAAACATGTAGTTCTGCTATTCGCGCGCAGTACTGAGTTGGCTCGTCTTGTACAGACTTCGCCCGCGCGCATCTAATCTTATCAGCTCATAACTCACCCCCTTTTCATTACGCACCGCGTCCATAATCTTAAGAACGCATGTTACGATTGACCGTTCAGCCTGAACTTTTGACACCGTGTTACGTATCACATGGACTATCATTGGGACCATTTTCACATTTTCACACTCTGACTCCTACTTCTTACGTCTCGCGCGTTCTCTTGTACCCGTGACTCTTGCGTACTTACTAACCACCTTCTGTCTTGTTCGACGTGGTTCCATATGACCTCATACTGGTACAAGTACTAGTAGTATTGGTGGCGATCCTAGGACTGCAGTTCTCAGTAGTGACGTAGCTTGATCCGTATTTAACATGTACTTCTTACGAACAAGGACCTTAGGTCTGAGTTCTTGAATCTCATCGACTTCACGCTGTCACACCCTGTGGACTGCATCCAAGTCCAGTCGACTTGTCAGTTCCAACCTTCCTTTCTACGACGATTGGAGATACTTCGTATCAACTCCGTCGCTCGTATATTCACTACTCCGCCTAGGGTAATACCCTACGCTCTCGCATACTGTCGTCACCATATCCACGGCCCTCATCGGGGGAGGTTTGGCAATCGCTACGACAGCATCGGCGAACAAGTCCCTTGCATAATCGGTACTCCACACTCGCTACTCAAGTCGAGTCGATACGTCCAGTCGAACGTAACAACGCAGACGCCCACGAACCTGTGTAGTCTTGATCGAAGCATTCGTGAGCGGCAAGAAGTAATAGACAACACAAGAAGTTGCATAAATTAAGACACGGGCCCGTTGCCTAGTAATTCGAGTACCATAAGCACCTGTGATCATTGGACAGACTATTCTATCTGAGTTGTTGTCCGTAAGCATGGACAATGAATATCGCCCCAGTGACATCCAACACTCTGCCACTGCCGCACTGCGTGAAGAAAACAAGTTGAACTCCAATATTGAAAGAAGGTCCAGTGCGAGCGAGATCTGTTTATGTTTGTACTAGCGGAAGGGGACTCCGACTCGGAAGGGACAGATAAGTTCGAGTTGAACAGGTTATGTGATCTAGATTTCGTTAAGCTTACTTGTTTTTCCAGATACAATGCAGCGCGGCGCCGCTGAGACCGCTGAGCCTGAGTGAGGCTGCCTCGTAATTCAGGGAACCGCGAGTCCGCGACGATGATAACTGAAGTCTGAAGATAACAACTGATTGACGGGCGTCTACCGATTACTCGCAAGTACTGTGATGCATCGTCCGATAAAGGCAACACTGGAAAGCACGTACTATGTGGCACCGCTACACGAGGTTTCCTAGTTCGATTGAAGGCACCCGAAGATTACGATGAGTCTAGAAGAAAGGTGCATCGAACAATTGTAATCAGAAGCCTGAAAATTCTAAATGGCACTATTCCAGGCGACAAAGTGATCGGGCCATAACGACGGGAGAGTCTACTATGGGGCTTGTACTGCGCTAGTACTGGGAGCCACAAGTTGAATACTACACAAGCAGACTCTGCGACGTGTGGATCGGATCTCCCTGGCAGGACAGCCCTCAGACTTCTGAGAGTGTCAGATAGTGATGGTCGGGCGGCTGACCTAACCCCAGTCCACGCCGTGCGCCGTTCACAGCCCAGGAATTGGAAGTGACTTCGGTGGTAGTAGTAAAAACGACGCGACAAACTCAGCGAAGATTCTTGTGCCCTTGTCTTCAAGACCCTTGTTCTCCGAAGGGAGCGACCTCTGATACGGTGTAACGCGAATTTATGGGATGGATTGGATCGGTTGATTTAGTGAGCACTCGAGTGAACGTGGTGCAGAGCGAAGCGTGTACTACTAGTACTCTTATTCCCTGCTCGGGAAACTGCTGCACTTGTACATATTTTAGTTCTTACATAATAATACTCCACGGTATCGCGAGGACTAACCTTGGGACTGACTGTCAAAACTTTCAGAGGTAGACTCTTGTCTTGGGTCGCGGTAGACTTCGTATTTTATTCCCACAAGTGCGAATGTGGGGATTTCGACATAAACATACACTCATCAAATTCTCCGTGCCTTCTGGTACAAATCTCGTCTATATCTTGCTTCGTACCAAGTCCAAGCCTTTCGATTGTTTCATGTCCACTCACTCCAAATGTTTCGCTGCTTTACCTTCATGCGCCTCTGCCCCACGGCCAGTGGGGGTCCTGTGACCCAGCCTCGCGGGCTATGTCTTCGAACTCCATCGCTCGCGTGTTCGATTGGTGCAGTCGATGGTCGGAGCCCCCGATCACCGCGTTACACTCTGGGCAACGCGCCGCTTGCATTGCACCTCCGCACTGTAAAGTTTCCGTCAGTAGTCTCGATTTTGGGGGTTCCGAAGTGGTTTACTACGGACTTCACCGATTACAAACGTATGTCCGTTCTCGCAGTTGTAGAAGTGTCCGCGATGCGCTGCGAGCAAATGTACTGTCATTAATAGTCCAGCCTGTCGAAATTTTGAAAACGCACAGAAAACGAATGCCTTCACTATGTCTGCCCGTTCCTTCAGCGACAACGGCTCGTATCCTCTTTCTGTAAGGAGATGCGTCGCCAGTGCCTCGTATTCCTTCACAAATTTCTCTCCCTTTTCGGCACAGTTATCCTTAAACCAGTCTCGCTCGGACCTCAGCTCAGCTGTATTGGCAACTGGGCGGCTGCGAATGTATGTCGTCTGGAGTCGTTTAATCTCGAGACTGGCGGAGTTTGCCTTTTGCTTCGTCTTGGCGCTTAATGCCGCTCGTCGGTCGTTGTTGAGGTGTCCCTGTCGAGCTAGGACTGTGCGTTCGGCGAGGATTTCAAAGCGGAACAGCTCCAGCTTTCCGCGGAGGATATTGATCCCGGCATTGGCGGCCAAACGAGATGCTGACGATTTCTCTGCGATCTTGAGAGCCTTCTCCGCGTCGCGAATGCAGGACTCGTAGATGAAAGACACGAAGGACCGCCATAGACGTTCGTGGTGAACAGTAATTTCATCCTTGGTGCAGGACTCTTTGAGACCTTCGACACGGCTCTGCGCGATTTCCGCCAACGTATACCGCAATTCGAGAGATAGGAAGAAGGCTTCGACTTGGAAACGCGTATCGGCCTTGTGGGGGGGCTGGCCGATCTTCTTATTTACTTCTATCATCGCTGCGGGCTCAGGTGCGTCAGTAGCCCGCTCAGGATCGCTAGCTATCGCGGAAAGTTCGAGGCGGTAAAGTGTCGCGAGGGCCGCGCCATACGCCTGCACATGGGGTCCGCGGGTCATTGCAACCTTGGCAACCTTCCTATACAATGCGAGAAGGCCTCGGACGACTTGGTTCCATGCTTTCCCCTCATCTCTAGAGAACCCATGAATATCCGTCATACTCGCCTGGGAGATTTCGACATCCGGAAGTGGTTCAGACTCCAGACCAAATCGAGTCTTGCGATCCGCAGAGAGTTTGTCGAAGTCATCTGCCGCCGTATCCGGCGGATTGAAGGTGATTGACTTTGCCTTGACCTTCGTATCGTCGAGTTTTGCCGAAAACTGTTCGATATCTGGGCCGACTTTCTCTAGGGCGGACGACATTGTGCTCGCTACGTTCTGCTCCAAGATATCCAGGTTTGCTCTCTTTGTAACGCGGCCATATCGGAGTGCAGTGATGGGGCCACGGCAAGTCGGGCAAGCAGGCGGCGTTTGGAAGTTTACTGGCGGTGCCTTCGTGGCCGTGAAAGCGCCTAGAGCGTCCAACTCGTAGTAGTCCGACATTTTGCAATGGCCGTCCAGCGTTTCGACAGTGAAAATATGTCCGCATTGCAACCTGATCAGGCGCTCTGAGACGTCGTCCGAACTAAGATCGATCTCGTCCAAACGCCTCTGCATGATGAAATCAACGATGTCGACTTTACGCTCTTCAGGGAGGCATTCCACCATGTCTGCTGTTCGCAAGGCTCTCCGCAGACTATGAAACGCAGCATAAGACCCAGCCAGGTGCAAGTCACAAGGAAGGAGAACACGTACTCGATGGACACCCATGACCGCACTTCAGTTTCCTTTCGCAAAGCTCGTCACAAGGCAAGCGAGAACATATCTGTCAATCGCGAGTTGATCTCAAGTCGGGAAATCTCGATCGTTCGATGAACGCTTACCGAACCGCAAACCACCGGGCATGAATGGTGGGACAGCGCCAGTCACATGGCTCCATACACGGAGGGCAAGGCTCCCAGCAGTCCCTTTTGCAGTTCTGATGGGCACATCGCTGCCTGCACGATTCGGAACATTTCGGATTGCACGAGTGGTCCGAAGAACAAGGGAGGCCACAAAAGTGTTGGCACTTGAGCATTCGTTCGCAGGGATGACTTTGGTGATGTGTGCGACCACGAGGAAGAGCGCTGCACCAGGGGCCGCATTTTCACGCGTGACCTTCTGGCACTCGTGGCATCGAGCTTTACATGTCCGACCGCAGCACGTAGTGTTGGCTCTGCAAACTTCCCTGCATTCGAAGTAGGTGGGATCTTTGCCACAAGCCATGGTGCCGCTGTGTTCGCAGCCTGGTAAACGTTTCGATACTTGAGCGACGCAATTGACCGTGTCCAATTGCTCGAGTTTATAACTGGAGAATGCGTCAAATGGGACCTAGAATGGCAAATTCGAAAGGTACTCGCCAAGGAACGGATTTCGCAATATGTCCACATGGAAGCTTGACGCCGTAGACGGGAAACATGCAGTCGCCGCACGGCTCACAGCACAACAATGGACATGGATGAGCCCTAGGACACGTAACCCTGACGCATTGATTATTGCATTTCATCCTTTTGTGGTTGTCTTGGTCGGTGTGACACTGAACGTTTGATCAGAAAGCGCATAACGTAAATGGCAAATTTATATATACCATCGACGGACATACGTGTCCACATGACAAACGATATTCGCAAGGTCGGAGACAGCCACCTTCGGGAGCGTGCAGAGGTATTTGTCCCGGTGCAGAGATTATTTGTCTCGCTTTGGGATGACGTGGGCAAATTATTGGGAAGCCATAACCGAGTAGATCGTCTTTATCCATCTCGTCTAAGACGGTTCTCCAGGTTTCGTTCTTCCTAAGGTTGAAGCATTCCCAAGGATGTAAAGGCCGTGCTTCGCTCGAGATAAAGCAACATTTATCCTATTAGAGCTCTAGAAAACCAAAGACCATGAGCTTTCAAATAACGAAACAATTGGGCTACGTACTTTCAAAAAGCCAATAGAGGCGCCTTGGCCTTCCTCGAACGTTCCGGAATTTCGAACCAAAGAAATGATCACGATCTTGGCCTCTTGGCCTTGGAAAGTGTCTACCGTTCCGATGCGGATCTTAACTACTATCAGAACTGTGAACCACAGAAGTCTGCCATGGGACCCACGTGTCGAGCCACGTCAACTTGAGCAAACCCTATGTCATCTTCACCGCGAGTCCCGTACGCTCTAGCTGCTCTTCATCGCGTTCATCCACACTAACCGCAATTTCAGGTCTTTCAGAGCCGCGCGGACCTTTTGCAGTTGGCCTAGGTAAGCACAGAGTACGGCGATGTCTCCAGCACCATCGTAGGGACCCTGCTTAAGGAAGTATAATACAAGGTCACGTATCATGGCAACCTGTTCGAGGTATAAGTTCTGAGGGCTGAATATTGGCATAGTTTGATACGCTGACGCACCTCAAACACATTGTGTTTCGACACCGAGTCCTCTTCGGAGTTCTCCGGATGGTTGTGTGAAAAGAAGAAAACGTCTTCTCCATGCCTTGCACGGCAGGATAATGTCGGACAACGTCATTGTCCTCGAGCTTGGGTATAAAATTTTCCTGCGTGAGCTCGTAAGACCGCGACTCTATCTGTCTATGAGAGGGAACTTCGTACCGTACGAAGTGGGAAATGCTGGGTCGCATCCTCCGCTGCACATTAATCTGCGACATACTCGTTCCCCCATCGGAAAGTCGCTCCATGAGCGATCTATCGAACTTAAACAGCTCCTCCCGGACGTGCTATCCATGGAGAAAGCTGATGATACATCAGCCTTATGCGCTGGAAAACCTTAAATGACCCACCAAAAGTCGCTAAATTGGGTCGTAATTGTTTGGGATCCCCTATGCAGATAAGGTGCTCGACTAATTAGGACAAATCATGAGTATAAATCCGCGGAGTACGCAAACTTCAGGTAAATACCTGAAGGTACAAGGGATGCAAGAATGTGCGCTTCGAGGACTTGACCAGCTTCCTCAACCAGAAGAACCTTGGGCCCGACGCTCTACGTTGTCCCGTGAACATCGAGCATGGTACGCAATAATTCCGGACGAACCGTGAGCAGAGAGACAAGCTTGGCAGCGCCTACCGTTCCGAGATTATCAGACGTCACATTCTCCAATGTTAGTGAATACGCACCAGTGGTAGTGCAGGCAATCAGGTCGGTGCGGCTAAGCAGTCTACGTCGAGCCTATCCACGATCTCAATACGTTGGCAGCAGTGCTAGTCACCAAATCAACTTACCTCATCCTGTGTATCCTCATAGGATTTACAAGCGTCTTTATAATGTTCTCTGAGCTGGTCGAACTCGGCTAGAAGCGAGTCATAAGCTATTTTCCGCATGTCCTCCTCCCATGATTCTGCAAGGCGCAGTCGTTCGAGAGGCGACATCGACCAGACGTTATCGACACCTGTCAGTTGTGCAATGGAGCGACTTCCAGTGGGGACCCGCGGAATCCGGCCCTCGAAACCTAGTTCATTAAAGAATACTACCCGTGCGTCCGTGTTGGCTCCCTCGTTGCCTGAGGATGGACGGAGCTGGATGAATTGAATGTCTCGACAATTCTTCCAAAACCCATAGACCCCTGCGATCTCGGCGTCCTGAGAGGCCTTCTTTCCCTTTTTCGGAACTTCTGTCCACCCTTCCTCCGCGTTGCGTCGAAAGAGCTCTGCAATCCAAAACGGTGGTTCTCTGAGGGAGTCAGCGTGCTGAGGGTAATGAAAGTCGAGAAATCTCTCGGCGTCTTCCCAAGTTAGCCCGGGGAGTTGTATCCGATTCATGATGCGCGTCATCTCTTCTTCCGCTCGCTTCATGGCAGCATATTCGCGTCTTATGGTCCGATCCAGGTCACCACGGTCTGAAAGCTGTTCTAGCTTGTATAGGCTGTACTGTTCAATACGTGGGTCGGAAGTTCTGGACCCGAGGCGCACGACGTTCTTCGTAATCTTGGCATCGAGAACCGACGTGAGCATATGATCAAGCGCGTGATTTGTGAATGCAATGAGCACTGAAATTGTGTAAGAGCGGGTATCGCATAGACGGCTTCGCTCACCTATCGGTTTGATTTTACTAGCGAAGAGAACTCGAAGGATCTCCTTTCCCGTGAAACTCTGAAACCTACGTTAGATCGAAGAAAATGGACTTTCTTAAGTCGAAGCTGTCCGCACCTTTCCCGTTCCGGGAGGGCTAACGTCCCGGTAATCAGCGGTGAGTTTGACAGGGAGATCGAAAACGTACCCTTGAATCAGAGAAACTTCCCGCGTCAGAGTACCAATGACCGCATCAACTTGCGACGGATCCAATCCGCTTGAACGCTTCAGTTCTTGATGCGCAATATCCACAGATGCCGCATTATTTACGTCCATATTCGAAATCTTTTCTCCTGGTCGAGCCAAGCATTGGAGATCATATTTGAACCGTGGAACGCGCGAGTATCGCGGAGGTCCAACCGGCAGAAGGGCAAGATTCCCAGAGTGCGATATCAACTCGGAAAAGGGGATGGAAGTGGGTTCGACGCTCTTGAGAGTCCGAAGGAATGGGTTGAGAGCCTCATACATGATTTTGTTGTCTATCAAGACCGCGAACGTTGACTTGTCAACAGAAATCGGCTGACCACGCAAAGCCATAAGTTCGATCTCCGCGTCGAAAAACGAAATTCGAAGCTGGATGGCATTTTCATCGGCCTTGGCGGATTCTGCAATGTCTGAACCATTAGAGATGATAGTCCCGAGGAAAACTTGGAATTGGCCAGGAGAAACAAGGGCAAGAGCGACCAGACTTCCTTGCTGCAAGCGCTTAGAGTGTTCCCAATACTCAGCTCTCCTTTTTTTCTCTTTATCCCGAGCGGTGCCAGGAGGAGAGTCGAGCACAAGGCCAACCGTGAAATTACGACGTTCGGCCTTTAAAGGTGCAAAACGAGCGCCGGTGTAGAGTTGAAAGAATACCGAATTGTGTCCAGAGGTCTTATATGAGCCGCCTTTTGACGATAGCAACTTTTCTAGGAGAGTAGATGGTCTCTTGGTCTTGGGACGAGCTCCGGGGGTGGCGGATATGGTTTCAAGGTCTCTCCTAATTTCCCCAACTGATTGCCGAATAGAAGCACTGCAGAGCAATATAATTAGCACAAAGTGTGAACAGGAAAAAACAAGAAACGGCGTCGCACATCATCTCTTCTCTCAGTAGTCGAAACTGTATGTCGAGATGCCGTTCCATCGAACTTCCGGGTAAATGGTGGGGAGCCGTCGGAAGGAAGACTGGGAGATAAGGTGGTAAGGGACAGAGAAGTTCGTCGTTCGTTGGCGCGATGCGAATATCGCGAATGTCCTCGAAATCGTTATCGTGGCGAGCTTCCCCTCGCAAACTACCGGGGGGGTCATAAGTTTGTTCCAGTCGGGATGTTAGCGCCTCCTGCATCTGAGCGGCGGTGAATCTTTCGTTCGGGACGCGCCGACGCATCCTTTCAGTGTCACCGTATTCTCTACCCACAATTCGCTTGAGTCGGCTAATGTTCTTCTCGAGTTCTCCCAACGTTAGGTTCCGGACTTGCGGGCTCGACTTGGTGATTGGATCCTGGAATGTCGGAGGTGATGCCTGAACAGCTGCGGCCCAAATATCAAACCACGAAAAGATGTCTTCGACCAAAACATTTAATTCGGGATGATTTTTCATAGCACTTTTGACGCGAGCGAAATATCTGCCCAGAGAAATTGAGCACAGTACGAGAGTAAGGACCGGATGCTCACTGAGACAGAACAGTTGAAAGTGTCTCGAAGACCTCCACGCCACTTAGTTTGTTTTGCCGCCACACTGGCAAGCCCGGCGTACTATCTCTCCAGGTCTGAGATTCTATCATCTCGCGCATACATTTGCGGGTGGTTGAATGAAAGTCGTCATAGTTTTGGTCGAGCAGAGCATATATCTGGCTAAAATAGCTTATTAGGACCCATTGTCTGTTGTGCATACACAAAGAGGTTTACTTTGTATTTCGATGCATCGTTGTCTTCAATACCAGGTCCGATGAAAAGAACTAAGATGTCGACATAGTCAAGACTAGGTTCTAACTTCCATTTTCATTTGAGACAAACCTCGATGATAGGGAAATACCCCTTCTGGTATGATAGGGTTGACGATCCAGCACCAACATTGACGGCTACCGGCGAAAATCTCAACACGTCGCCGATGCGAAACAATGCGTTACCCTATACACGATGTTACTTCCGGAACTGTTGGCGGTTGTAAGTAATTGGACGTACACCGACAATCGTGTCAAGGAGTGCCTATAGCAGGATGTATAAGATTGGTCCCTTAATGCACCATGGTAGCAAGTCGACTAACCTGAGCCTGATTAGAGTTCTATGATACGTAAGTTAATAAGGAGTCGCAGAGTCTGATAAAGTCACTCTTACCCATGCTGCGTTTCGAGAATTGACACTTGCAAAGATTCGAGAAAAGCCCTCGACATTGTTCGCGTCACGAAACACGAAGTTGTTGGCGAGGTACAGCTTAAGGTGATTGTGAGCTTCATTCGGACGAAGTGTATGTCGCGCGTCCACTTCAGAGCCATTGTTCATTGCTAATCCTTCACGAGAGAAAAAGTCTGGTGATTGATCCTCGCCATCTGCGGCGGATGCCGAGGGTGTTACCAACGCCTGGGGTTTTACTTCGTGCTTGAACGTGCAGTCGAATGAGCGATCGCAGGCACCAGTAGACCAATAAAAGTTGCAGATTCCTCTGGGAACTCCAGCTCGGTCGATAGGCGGGGTTGGGGTGCCACCACGGCCGCGGCCGTTGCCAGTGGCGCCTCCCCGACCTCCTCGACCACCACGATTCCCACGCTCTTGAGGGCCTCCGCCTCCGCCTCTGCCTCCGCCTCGACGTCCGCGGGGGCCACCAGAACTATTTGATGACATATGAAAAGAGCAAACGTTGTTCAGATATGTGAGATGCGCTGGGGGATGGGCTGGTAATGAGGATAGTGATAGAAGTCAAACAACAAGCTGTGTGCGAGTGTGGCGAGGGCGCCTGTGTGGCGGCGAGCCCAGAGCCCAGTACAGTACAAGCCACGCGGTTTCAGCGCGACCTTGTCCTTGGATCCACCATTGGCTCTCCCCAAGCGGCAAATGCCCGTTTCGATAGAGCGGCAGAGAACCCTAATACATAGAATCGGAAATGCCGTGTTCGGTTACGGGATTCCATGGAGAATGGTTGGATGCCGGATACAGTGACCAGCCGCAATAGAATGAGTTCTTCCAAAAAGCCTATCCGCATCATGACTACAGGAAGACACTAAACAAAAAATCCTTTGAATGTTTGAGTGCTTTTCCGGGAACGGTGGCAGAACGGTAGTGCAGGTGAGGCTCGGCCAGCAGGAGACATTCCAACGTGATTTCAACACATCGATAAAAACGGTGCTCGTCGCAAGTATCGGCTGACTGCTGGGAAGCAATCAATACCTTCCGTACACTGCATAATACATCACAGACATTCTAGAACCCATGACCGTCCGCAACTCAAGGACCTGATGACGGAATGTTGTCCTTAGAGTCGCCACAGGATCCGAGTAAGTCTTCACGTGTAGGATGCATAAGCTAGATATCCCAGGGTGTACGCAGTCGCCACGAACCTGTGTAATCTTGAGCGGCAAGAAGCAATAGACAACGCAGGAACTTCAGCAGGAGTTGCATAAATTAAGACACGGGTCCGTTTCCTAGTAATTCAAATACCAAAAGCACCAATCAAGGTGTCATCGAGTCATCATTGGAGTAACCATACTATCCATGTTGTTTTTGTCTGTGAACAAGGACAATAAGTATCCTCCCAGTGACATCCAACACTCTGCTACTGCGTGAAAGCAAACGATTCGAACTCCAATATTGAAAAATGGTCCGGTACGAGCGAGATCTGTTCATGCTCGTAGCGAAAGACAATAGTGGGTGGACAAGTTGAAATTAGATTTCGTTACTTTTTTCCAGATACAATGGAGCGCAATGGAGCGCCGCCGGGACCGCTGAGCCTGAGAGAGGCTATGTTGCAATCAGGGGACCCCGAGCCCGCGCGGATGACAATTGAGATAACAACTGATTGATCGGCGTCCACCGATTACTCGCAAATGACCATCATCTGATAAAGGCAACGCTGGGAAGCAGGTAGTCCTAACTTATGTGGCACCACTACACGGGATTTCCAAAGTTCAAATGAAGGTGCCCGGAGGTTATGATGAGTCCAAAAGAGAGATGCTATCCAACTTGAACAACTGTAATCAGAAGCCTGCAAAATCTAAATGACACCATTCCAGACGACGAAGTGATCGGGCTATCATGATAACGATGGGAGAGTCTAAGGGGCTTGTCACGGACTGCGCTAGTATTGGGAGCCACGAATTGATATGAAACACAAGTACACTCTGCGCTGAAGTGTGAATTGGATCTCCAGGACAGCTTTGCAGTCTTCTGAATGCGTCAAATAGTGATGGTACCGGCAGAGACGGCTGACCTAACCCCAGTCCACGCCGTGCGCCGTTCACAGCCCAGGAATTCGAAGCGACTTCGGTGGTAGTAGTAGAAACGAAGCAACAAGCTCAGCGAAGATTCTTGTGCCCCTGTCTCCATGATCCCTGTAATCCGAAGGGAGCGAAAATACATCGATAGATTCTGCAGTTGCAGTGCCACTAGGGATAGAGACTGAGACGCCGCCGCCGCCACTGGCTAGCAGGAGACTACTGTATGTGACATATTAGACCTTTGATCCGTATCTTGTTTGATATGCGATTACAGACTCATTTGCCTTCTGGCAAACTCTCCGCCCAGTTGGGGCCAGTAAAACTTATTCCTCACGAATACGCCGCTCATTCCTCAAAAGGTCACGGTATGAAGGATTGCCCTATCTCAGGATCACGTCGTCGTGTCAGCATGGTCATGGGGTTCTGCCACTGTACTTTGGATGAGTGTCGTCGCTTCGTCGCTGAACTCGTGGTCTAACTAGTAGCAATAGCACTCAAGTGACTCTCAATCGTTTTCACAGGCAGTGGGTTTCCGTTCGATGGGTCCTGTGGGGTAATAGTAATGGAGCCATGACGTCGGTAGGTTGGAACCTGGGCGACGGCGCGAAAGGTCTGTACTCCCGGAAACGAGCACTGACTGCAGTGTATTTACTGCATCGGTCATCGACATCGTCACAGATGCTCCTGTGGGTGCAGTGGTGGAGACCACACCCCAGCAGTAGTGCTGCAGTAGATAGAGACTTCTTCTGTCATCGAGGCTTGAGTGTGCCGACCTCGGTGCCGTGGTTACCAGGCCCGTTCCGGTAGGGAAGCGAGAAACGCGCGCTAGGAGACGCGTTGCAATCCTTGAAATTCGCGACCGCTCAGCGGGCATGAGCAGCGCCAGCGACTCGTTCGTGGTTGTAGTGATATCGACGTGCGGAAGCGTTTCGCCCCTGCTCAGGACAGGCGGGGGGAAGCAGTAGAAATGACCTTGATCACAATGGAAATACGAAATCAAACAAACCCAGAGATATCAGAACCGTGACCTGTCACCTGCGAAATAGACTTGGCCTATCCCGTAAGCACTTCGAGTACTAGTACGTGACGATTTGGTAAGGTCAGACAAATGAGAATGCGGGTTCACTGCTACAGTGGAAAGGATACACGAGGATCGATGACCCGCCACCCACGGACACGCGTCGATAATACAGTATCCGCGTCGTTTCATCATCACCTCTCACAGGAATGGGGTTGAGGTAAATGGAACGCCCTGGCCTGCGTTAACGTTCTAATCTGCTCCATCATTGAGCGCTACGAATTCTCATGAAAAGGCAAACCCAATCATACTGTACAGCCTGTGCCTAAATCCGCGTTGCCTCCTTCTGATCGGATATATTTGCGTGGGAAATAATTTGGTGCACGCGTTCGACAAGAAGCATGCACTCTTGGTGAGGCTGCGTGAGGGCCGTGCGGCACGCCCGGTTCAGGTCGAAGCCGAAGTCGCGTGCCAGATCCTTGGCCAGATCCCTCTCCCCGAATCTGCTGGATAATTCTCATTTTCGATGTCCATATTATTTTAAACATTTTCGATAACTTGGAGGGCACTGCCAATGGTTTATCACGGCCAGTCATATGTAACCTGTGGCGACATCTTACAGTACATGACCTGTTTTAGCTAGCCAGTCATTCTGGGTCCCAAATTTGATATCTATGAAGTTACGAACTACGAACTGGTCAACTGGTCAAGTCACATTCACCTTGAAAACACGTAATCCCACTCCTCTGTAACTACTTCTGACTCCAGGCACATCTAGCTGGATAAAAGTCCAGATCACGAACGTTGCGGGGCTGTGACTCGGGGCCTGTGGCGACTGTCAACCGGATTTTAGCGTGGCGGAATTCAAGCTCTCGTACAGTATAGACAGTAGTACTACAGTAGTACTATGACACCTATCAACTCCGAGTCGGTTCGGAGTTCCGAAGTTAACAACGGGTCTTTGGGTTTACCGACAGTTGTTAATTCTGGGACCATGCCGCACGATGAGCCAGGATACAGACAGAACAAGTACGTCATTTCTTTGCACGCCCATACCATACGTCCGCATACCCAGGAACTTCTTGCTGATGGCTGCTTCTCCTCAATTAATATATTCTCTCGGATAGATAACTATGTCTTATGACATAAGATATAACTTGCAATTACGGGTAAGCACATACAGCTGGCTCAGTACCAAACCCACGCTCGGAAAGCCCACGTGATTCAAAATGAAAAGCACGTCAACGACAAGCATGAACCATATCATCGGACTTGAAGCTTGAAGACTGCGAACAGATGTCCGAGATTTTATCCTGCCGAGAGCAGTGAACCGGATTGTACGTGAGCGCAATTCTTTTCTTTTTGTGTTAATTGTCGTGGGGCAGACAGTCTGGGGGCGCGATCAAGCCAATACTGTACTAGACTGTATACAGGGTCTCAACTTCGATCCGATACGATGTTCGTCCGTTGGAATGAAACTTAAGCTCATTTCCGAAAAATTTCACGCGATCGCGGGACTTCAATCTGCTTATCTTGGGCGTTGGAACGGTAGAACTGTTTGCCAAGCTAGGGATCGTACTGCTTGATTCGTTTACTGGGGATTTGCATGAACGTTGTAAGGTATGTTTCCTCTACAGGCAAGAGTGCAAACCTGGCCCAAGGCTCCCTCAGGCTGTAAGCGCGGTGGTAGATAAAAGCCTTCTGGTCCATCTTTGTCGATGCAAAAGCAAGGAACCTAACCCCCCTTCTTTTCTATTGCTTTCATGTCGAAGACATCATTCCCTCCTGATTTCTGGCGTTGGGTGGGTTTTTCGTCCACCGAAATCTCCATCAGTCCCAGTCTCATGAGGTGTACTCTGTTCTAGATCGAGCTCTCGCGCGTCCATAAGTTCGCCGGTTCGATGCTCATTGTCTGGCCGTGCAGTGCGCTGTCACCCGCCGTCCGCCCCGATGACCTAGCTAATCTGTTTCTATGTGAAAACAGCCTGGGGAATGACGATGGCGGCTCGCCCGCTATCACTGCCTCTGCATACGTATGCTACAAACTTTACTTACGGTCTAGTTGGCGCGGCCCTTTTGCACAGGTGACTACGGGTCCGGGGTATCTTTCTCGAGCTGACCACCTTATCCCCCTACTCTTCTCCCACAATAGTATGCATGACTCTGTTCTCTCGCTACGCGGCTATTCTCACTCCCATCCAGGTGCTGGTTGCGTGTGGAATGACATTCTCGATCGTGAATTCGACCGACAAGTAGGTAAGGGATTCACGAGGACGATGTAACCCCGCCGTATGACCGCCGACTGTCGTTCGACAGAACGCACCAAACATAGGCCCATAGCCGACGGTCGCGTTTCAGTTCAAGGTGCTCTCGTCTTTCTGGCAATGCATCTCGTGTTGCTCCTCGCTCTACTCTGGCCCCTCAACACTCTTGCGTATGTTCATTGCTATTGGATAAGCCTTGACTGACGCATGTTCACGCAATAGCTGGAAGCTTGGCCTCATCACTATTTTCCCTTTGGCGGGGATCTACCCACTCATGAAACGCGTGACGTACTGGCCGCAGGCCTGGTTAGGTATGTGAGACCCCTCCGTGTGGAAGAGCGTACATCAGAATTGCGCCGTCTATTGTTAGGCCTGGCTATCAACATGATATCCCTCGTGGCTTGGGGCGCAATCCGCGCACGCCTCCATCTTGCGTGTGGGGCGCTTATCTTTGGTTTGTGGTGGTGAGTAATACTTACGTCTCCGGCCGCATGGGCTGATGAAAACCCATCCATAGTTGGACTCTCTACTACGGTGGGCCGTAACTTCCTAATCTATGCACCTGCTCATGTCAAACCGCGCAGATACAATTTACGCGTGCCAGGATAAGCGAGACGACGTGCAAGCCGGCGTAAAATCTACGGCGCTGTTGTTTGGTGTGCATGTAAAAAAGATCCTCGCAGTATTCGCCGCGTTGCTCGTCACATGCTTGGCGGTGGCCGGGGCGTTGAATAGCCAAGGCATCCCCTACTTTATTCTCACCGTTGGGGGTGCAGCCGGCCATCTTACTATGCAAATTCGAAACCTTGACGTTGACGATCCAAAGAGCTGCCTGGATGCGGTACGTTAGCCATGCTCACTCGCTTTGGAAGAGTATACTAATTGTAGGATAGTTCGAGTCCAATGGGTTCACCTTGGGTGAGATTGTTTGGGGCGGGTTATTTGTAGATTATCTTCTTGGATGACTTCGAAATAAGTTCCGGCGCTGCTTGTTTCATGTATGCATTTGTCAGTCATGTTTACTCCCAACCTTGAAATGTATGGCCTTGTGTTTGTACGAGCTGAGACGAACTGGGGAGAGCTAGGGAGTCGCCTATGGTTAGACCACGCATTCATTACGAAGATTGCCTTTAAAAGGTGCTACACTTGGCCTGCAGGATGCGGCGCACAAGCCGTGCCCTGAACGCCACTCGGGGTTTAGTTCTCGTGTTCCACAAGCTCTTTACGAGAGGCTACCCGATCAATCAGATCCAACGTGTATGGCAGTGAGAGAAATCTGCCAAACGCTCAATCTGGCACGCAGATCAAACCAAGCACTGGCCGCAAGCGTTCGGGCTGAGATTTTAGCCCCACCTCGTTGAGAGTGTCATATGTATGCTGTCATGGAGGCTGTATGGCAAGCCCTAACTAGCGCGAATATCATCTGATGAACTTGTAACTATGACGTGTTCTCGACTACTGCCATACAGGTTCCAGGGGTTGGCTGCCGTCCTGGAACACATGAAGACACAGGAACCAATCTTGAATAGGCAGGGCAATTGCACAATTTCTAGGTCAAACAGCAGTCTCGCACCAAGCGTTACCGAACGTCAAACTGGTGTTCCTTCAGAGAAAAAAATATCACTAATTAAGCACATGAAGAGGAGGAGTCTGATGGAGAAAAAAAACGCTGACGCACGGAACATTCTGAGCCTTGAGACACGCGCTTCGGTAAAGCTGTGACACAAGACCGCGTGTTCGGATGCTGCCATAACCTTTAAAGGCCGAATGAATATTCCAGCAACTGAGGTGTATGATTATCACCTTATCCCGTGTCAGATCAGCTAGTACGTTCTAGCCCCGTCACGGTGCCTCCTCCAATACCAATACCACTAACGGTACCTCCTGTTCCTTTGAAATGGTTTTGATAAGAATATGGGCGCTAGAGTGGCACCCCCACAGACGCTTGAGGTGATAAGCAAACCCGGATCTAAGTGAACTGCCAGTGCTCGAATCAAAGCTATGCCTGAATAAAGCAGGAAATAAAAGCTTCATAATCTGCTCGAAGTAACAACAATATCTGGCCAGGCTTCTTCGAGCGACACGCGCCTAGTCTTACATAGCACTGCAGGTAATTTAGTTCCATCAGCGCTGAGTAGCGATCCGTACCGTGACAATGGGCAAAGCGATTGAAAGTAGTACCAGTGTGGTAGACATCCGAGTCCGGGTATCTATGAAGGTGAGTACACTTTACAAAAGAATCAGATGTACCTTCGCAACACCATAAACAGCTTGGGATTCGATAAGCCTTTCGTAGTTAGCCTCCCGTTTCGAGTCTCATTCTCATGACACGCACGGATCTTCGGGTATACCAAATACGGCTGGACCTAGACCTCACAACACAAACGACTAGTAGCGCTACTAGTCACCACTCAGTCCGAGTCCTCAGGACCAATTCTTTACGGAACATGTTCAAGCTCGTTGGTAATTCCCCAATCATTCTGCCGCCAGGCTAACCTAGATACCACACTATGCTAGCGGCACTGACCGATCTAGATGGACCACGATCTGGGTAAACGAGGTGTTTACCGAAATCGCAGTCATAACGTCAGCGAAATAGGCGACCCAGGCTGGCCTGGTTCACGTCGTCTATGTCTCCCTGTGAAACAAGACAATACCTGTCTTTGAGGAAAGTCGGTGCATTCATCTTCATCGAGCTCAGGCTCACCTGCCAATGGAGGGTGCTCCAGAATAACCTCCTCGTCACAAGGTTTACAGACCCTTGAGTCTGAGTCCGCGAACTCAAAAAGTCCCTCGACGAGCCTTGTAAAGCCCGATAACGACCATAACGCAGGCAAAACTACGCACTTAGACTTGGACTTGGTCGCTTGCGGCCGCGCACCAAATCATCGTGGCTGTAAGGCCCCTGCTGGACGAGATTAAGGATGATGAACCCGCAATGTTCCTATCTTGGGGTAGCTGACCAGATCAATATCGCTGACGCTCTTAATGATGATGCTGGCGCAAGGATGGTAAACGATTTAGGGCTTGCACGCGAACCACATCAGTAAATATTTAGACAGAATTTTAAACCTATAATTTGGGCCAAATTTGGGCAGTTGAATTAACTTTTTCCCTTTCCACGTGACTCGGATGTGTCATTCAAGTTCGGGACCTTGCCACGCGTCATGCATCATGCCGCATTCATGGACTCGGAGGTATCTCATGTATCCGTGAACAAGCCGCTCGAGGGTCCTGAGAAAAAGTGCGTATTAACCGCTCTCTCGAATAATTCGATTACACGTCCGATGTAACCTCTTGCAGTACTCGTAAAGTACGAAGACGCACCTGCTGCAGCATACGTGGACCACATGTAGTACGGTTACCTGTGTCGTCTTTTGTATTAGACATTCATTTGTGTAGGACGGAATAATTCTTTTTCCCAGTCAAAGTCGCACATTTCTTTTATAAACCTCAGCATATCGGCACACCATAGAATCTTGCTACTGGAAATGCGGAGTCAATCTGTCGGTGGTTCGAGGAGCTTCACATCACCACGGTCTGGCGCTTCCATCGCTTTACGGTCGCTATGAAAGGCGGCAGGGACTGTCTCGTTCCATTGAGATACACTCTAGAAATATTTTCCTGCAGATCATGGTCCATGTTGGTGGCTCCAGACCGCATTTGGGAGGGATTGCACACTTGAGGAGTTCGTGCCACTACCGTAGGTGCCGCCACAAGCTGGAAGTGAGATACAGCCATGCTAGGTATACCACGCGCGTTCGTGGTTGTACCCATGCAGGCCCTTGCGCCTGGCCTCGCACAAGCCGAATGCGAGCTATGAAGCCTCCGTTGTCTCGGAGTTGATTGGTGTTATGGTTTCCTTGCGAACCATGTTTGTATGCCATAGACCGCGGCGTAGCGTGAATGGAGGACCACTTTTTTAGAGCCCATACGATACATCATAGATTTTCGTCTGTCCTCGTCACTGCGACAGCGACTCGAAGGTTCCAAAGTTTAGACCCCCTTGATGTGATAAAAACACTCCGAGGCTACCACGTTTGGTGCCGTTGATACGTTGTCGATCGAGCCTATCAGCTAGCAGTTTACATTACATGGCCTCGGCCGCCTCTCTTCCCCAGAACAAAACCCTGTTACTTCGACTTTCAGGTATATGCAAATTTGTGATCGTTATCATGAATTCAATTGTAACACAAAATTTATTTTTATTTCTCGAACTATGAAGCTGCATGATGGAGCAAGTAGGGATGCGCAGAATAAGGAAATTAGGAAAAGTTGTTCGACGAATGGCCGACGACTGGCGACCAGCGACGAAAATATGATTGCAACGAGTTTCAGCCTCAGTCCCGCCCAGTGACAAGAGGCTGGGAAGTCGTCAACATTGGTAGAGACGTACTAAAGGAGATGCTGGGAAGTCGGATGCTGGCACGAGGACAGTACTAGCTGGTGACCAGTGATCGAGGTACGAGACCGGCATATTACCGTAGAGCGGAACCGATAGTTCGAATAGATATCGAACAATCTTGAACTTTCGCGTTGAGACAGGAGCTGTTTAAAAGCACACGAGGCATGTTCAAGAACAGGCTGAATTATATTCGGCTACATACAAGCCGCCGTTTTACAAATTCTTAACAAAAATGAGTTCAAAGTTGACTCGGAGGCAAGAATGGAAGGGTGAACGGGGGAAAGTAGTAAGAATAGACTCGGAATGGAATGATAGTTGGCTTTGACCAAGGGTCTCGAGACGAACGCGATGTGCGGAAGGAATGAAGTAGAAAGGGCCGCGAGGCCACCTGCAACGCCGAGACGATTTTGGCTGGATTTCTCAGAAATAAACAGGTAAATAAAGAAATCAAAGAAATCATCCGAACAATCTTTGTAGAAGAGTCTTTCGAGGCGTTCTGAACGGCCTGTAAGCATGAGGCGAATGTATATATGGGTCTGGGAGATGTTGGCTGGGCTCCGCAGAGCTGAATTTGGCTTCAGGCTTAGAACACGTGATTGAACACGTGATTAGGTGCCATTTTGAGTGGAGAGGGACGCCCTCATGTTGGTAGTAAGGGTTGCGATAGCTTCGGCAAGTGCGTCGAGTTGGTTAGCCGTCAAGCCAGCTTATACGAGCGGAGGGGACTGTAGAGTAAGTGGTGATGAGCGAACTTGTGGTGGCGGTGTCGGTTGGGTCGTCGTCGAAGTGGTTGTGTTGGTGTCGGAGCAAGCGTCGAAAGGTTCTGCGGCACTAGTGGGCCAGAGACCAGAGCCACTGCGATCTGAGGACATACAGCGCAGCATTACAGATTCCCTCTACTTCATATGGGTCACCTGGGAAATGGTCAAGGAACAACAGCTCGAGTCTATCGCGGATGGCGGTGGCAAGGTGAGAGTCAAAATTTTATAGAAAGTAGCGCCCCTGCATCTTCGTGCAGATGCGGACCTGGGAGATGAGGTATCGTGAAATTACGCGGAATCAAGGTGGTATTCTCCAAGCTCCTCCTCGGATCGCATCGGGATGCGTGCATGGGGTCTGCCACAAGCTTTTTGAGGTCCGCAACTGTGTGCTCTAATCCCGCTTCTGCTTCTGGGCGAAAGGTGATGGTTTCTGCCTTGAATTCTTCATATGCGTGGCCAGGATTGCTGGATGTGGGAGTTGTGGGTTGAGTCGTTGGTGTCGGGACAATCGAGGAAAGGGTAGGTGGCATTTGGGCGAGAGGCGCAATAGCGTCTAAAGCAACATCATAAATGGCCTTCATCGTGTACGGTTGCTTGAATCGAGTGCGGAGGACAGTAGCAATGTTTGGGTCGAAACTCCCCATAAAGATTGCGCTTGCATTAGCGTGCTGACGCGATTCTTTGAGATAAAGGGGTGTGACATAGGGAATTGGCGGTGATGCTCTCCAAGCTCCCTCTCTGAGAGAATTGGCGTGCGCACGATCCTCCACGAATCTCTCAAGGGCCATGAGTGAGACTTCGACTGGGTAAAATGCGATGATTCCCGCCTTGAATTCTTCATACGAGTGGCTAGGCTCACTGAACGATGATGCTCTTTGTCTTCTGTCTTCTGCCAGGTAGCATAACGCCGCTTCCTCCTTCTCCTGGCAATCTGAGATGTGGTGTTTTGCGAACAAGAGCTCCAAGTCGCCTGACCTCATATGGATCACAGGGATTGAGGACTGGGGCGCTCTCCTGCCGCCGGAGTGCCTAGAGGTGACATTTGCGTGATTTTGCTGAGGGCGTTGCTGAATCTGGTCGCTTCCACGGAAGGAGAATATCCGCAGGTGAGTCTCCGGAAGGTAGTTAGTTGAGTCTTCTCGGGAGAAGGAGGTGAGATTGCCTGTCGTGCCCGCTGCTACAGTACCCCTCGGATATGGTGGCAGGATGAGTGGAAAATTGTGCTTTGACTTCTTGTTGCTGAATGCGGAAAGACGTTGCGCTAGAGGGTCAGAGAATGTTGGGAAATGAAAGGAAGTTAGAAAGGCTCTGGCTTTGCCGGATCTAGTTGGCTGGGGACTGCGTGGCACTAAAAATCGAATAGACTTCTTCAGAGTTCTGAAACGCGTATCTCCAGAATTGTTGTTGCCGTCACGGTGCGCTATAGGGCGCGCTTGGGAATACGAAGGGAGAGTCGTTGTGCTTTGCGATGATCGAGTGGCGCAAGTGGCCGCGCACGTCTTCTCGCAGTGCGATCCTTCGCAAGCAGTAGCCTTCGCCGGAAATATGTTGTACTTGATTTGCCAAGGGAGCACGCGAGTGCGGGATGTTCGGGACACCTACGAAGGACTGCACTGAGCCTTGCAGAGATATAAAGTCCAGAGGGAAGCTGTTCTGTTTTGTAAAGACTAGAGTCGAATATATATGAGAGGGTGGGGGATCGGTAGATAGCAGAAGCCAATACTGGCAACCACTGATGAGCTGAGCGAGAGTCGAAAGTTGAACCCCGAGTGCCCCGGACACAGTGCAAGGGAAGTGCGGGCCGGTGAAGTGGGATCATTAACTTACAGGACGTAGTTGCTGATTGCGTGTGTGAGTCGGCGTGTTCGTCTCCTGAGTTGAGCTGCTTCGGACGGGTCGGATGGGCCATGGCCGTGACAAGACAAGAGAGATCTTTGCTGCGTTCTGGCACCAGAGACGATGCGAGGCCACGTACATGCTAGTACTCCAGCACCGTCAATGCTATGGTCGTTATGAACAATTATTGGCCAGATCGCTTTTAATTAGCGCTTGTAGTAATATCGTCGAGGCCGACGTCTCGAAGTTGCTTACCAGTTGGGTCCTCATCCAGTTACGGCAAGCGCATAATACCCACGGCTACAGGCTGCTGAGCACTGACGCAGTACCGTCTGGCTTCAATGGCTTGTGACACCGAAGAACGAAAAGGCATGGGATGGGATGGGATATAGTACTGGAACAGCGGCGTAAAGTTTGTTCCAGCATTGAATTTGCAGAGTTGACTGTCTCGTCACGCGTCACTTGATCATGAGTGCAGTCAGTGCGCAGTAACTCGAAGAAGCCGTGGGCTTCTAGACCCTCATGCCACTCTCATGCTGTAAGTTGCCGTGGTGACAACGGACAGGTGATTGGCTCGGAGGGTAGGCGCCAGTGACGGGGGTTCTGTTTGTTTGACTCTCGGCTACGCTGTCGATGACGTCTGGATCCGAGTCGCTCGTGCTAACTTCTGCGCTCACAAACCGATGTTTCGGTATTCGAGCCCCGGCACTCTGTGCCTGTTCTCACTCTGCGATTCAGACACTATCCTCTCTCTAACTCCTGGCTTTACTGTAAGTAATGACTGAGAACTCTGAATTACCAATCACTGAATTGAGACCAGAATGGTTGAGGTAGAAGGTACAGTGGACGGCCCTCTTTGAAGGACGGTTTTCGGCGACCAAGCTACTGTACAGCAAATCATCACAAAAACTTGAAACCATGTTAGCTACGCGTAGCATCACTGTAGGACCAGAGTTCGGAAATAGTATGGGTATTTTGGCACTCTTCTTTTGCTGACACTAATACTGTATTACAGTACTGTATGTTCACCCCCATCCAACGGATCCTTCTCCGAGTCGGAGCTTCCAGCTACTGTATTTTGAAAATAACACGATTTTGGTGCTGCTAACAAGGCTGCGACCCTTAAACAAAGCCGGTCCAAGGCCGGTCCGTGCGTACTTCATACTAACTTGAACCTAACTGAATCGAGTAATTACCCTTCCTCACCCTTTGAGAAATTACATTGGCAGAGCCTTTCGCCTCATCCTCGACGAGCAAAATCCCGTCACGAGGGTGGCAATGTTCCTTTACAGTATTTTCATAGCGTTGGAACGTACAAAGGCGAGCGGTCTAAGTGTAATACCAGTGTCACGGTCAAGATCTGGATAATGCCGTTTGCACAACCTTCAAGTTGATTCCCAGGAACTTGAACAAGCCGCGCGCTTCTAACCACACCTGTCTCACACTTGTCTCATTCCAGCAAGTGATTTTCACTGGCAGGTACTAGACCAGATAGACGCCAGTGACGGAGGTTTGTGTTTTTGTCTCGTGGTGCTAACATCAAGGCACGGACGGGAGCACCAGCGGGAAACCCCATTGCGCAAACGTAAACACTCCCAGGCTGATGAGAACGAGCGCTATTTTGCGAGTTTATAACTAACACTCCACATACGGGGAGGTTACCCTTTTCCACACGCTTCTGTTTCATACCCATCTCATAGCCACATACGAAAGTGTTTGGCACGGAAGTAAGATCTACACCAGCGGCGGAGGTGTTTGCTTTTTTCTTGATCTCGTTCGCAGTCACTGGCTCACTCCGATCGTCAGCGGCCATCTTCGTGGTCAGCAACCTAGCTGTTCCCACTGCTCCGTTACGCTAGTTCCTGTCCACGTCTCGAATTCTAAAACTTAAATGACTGAGTCCTCCGAGTCACCAACCGCTTCTCTGGATGTCGTGGGGATGTAAGTTCGGTAGTACGACAGGTAGTTTCCTTCATCTGCTGATGTTTTTACAGAGCTGCCCCTCTCGTGCGCTCGGTTTTCGTTTCATTGTCAACACAACTGATGTGCCCAACGCCATATTCAGCTCTTTGGCCCTCTATTTGACTGGGCACTATACGGCATTCTCATAGTCCAGACTTGTATGAGGCGTATCTCCTGAAATTCTAGCTTAGTCCACTCACCCACGTTCAGACGTATATAGCTACAACTTTCCTAAAGACCCGCTATCCTTAAAATTTATAGGTCAGTCTTCGACGTTACTCAGAGTCAGAGGTCTCTGATGTTAAGGCAAACCTTGAGCAGTTTATTTTGTCTTCTTGTTGGAGACCGCTCAAACTGTCCTCACCGGGACTGATGCCTATTATTGGTTTGTTACTGGATTTGGAGACACGGACCACCTCGAGAATTCCCATCTTAGCTCAATAGACAATCCCATCGTGACTGCAGTTGTTTCGCTCATCGTGCAAGGGTACTTCTGTCATCGTATTTGGAAACTGAACAGATGGACATCGTGGATCTGTTGGATCATCGTTGTCGTATGTACACTTGACACTCCCACGTTCTTCAAGCTTGACATTTTCCTAAACAAAAGGCTACGATAACTCAATCAGGCGCAGCGATAGGGGCGGGAATCAACGTCAGTACTTAGCACACTTTCGCAGAGTCGTCTTTCTAACACAACATCTAGTCCTTTAGACTTGGTAGGAAGTACGCGACTAGCAAGACAGTCCTATACGTATGTCCATTCATTTTATTGACTATACCAACTCATACATTGTCTTGTTAGCTATGGTCGATATCAACTGCCCTTGCGGACATTCTGATCGCGACAGCGATGATATTGCTGGTATGCCGTCACATCTGATCCTTTAGTACACGGTCAGAGATCGTTTTGGACAGCTAAGAAAGGCAAATGACAGATGCTCTAGCTTCGTGTTAATTCGTGTGGTCCGCCTTACCATCGAGACAAATGCTCTCACCGGTACTTCACTCGGAGAATTCCACACGGACATGTATCTAACGTGTTGTTTAGCCAGCTTGGCCTTCACGATCCTTCTCCTTTATGCCGCCTTTCCCGTGAGTTGGATTGACATACGCCATGACCCATCTTCTGACCCAATCACCTCGTTCACAGAATAAACTATATTACGTATCCATGTATGTTCTCTCGGACCATCGCTGTGTGCCTTTGAGCTAACGAGAGCGCAAGAACTGAGATCATCGGGAAGGTGTAAGTGACGCATAACACTGCGCGTGAGCCAAATCACTGACAAAAGTGTCAGGTACTCTAACACACTTTTGTTGAACCTCAACAATCGAATCTACTTCCGTGAACATAAACCACCCGAACATGGCGATGGCACTTACATCGCGACCTCAGGGCGGGGGCGGATTTGCCAGTGCGCGACCGGGATATCATCGCACAATTTCGTTGTACCTGAATCGCATTCGCAAGTATCAAAGGGGGTCATCTTCCCCCTTACCCCTATTTCCGGATCAGGAAACGTAGATAATAGTAATGGGGATGAGACCTTATTTCCGGTATGTGCACTTCCTCATCTCAACTTTTCAATCTCAACGTTTCCGGATTGCTCTATCTCGGTCGTCCAGCCATACACTAGGAAATCTCTTGTGTTTCCCGAAGATCCTGAATGGACGATAGGCACATCTTCCCATTCTCAAGGCTGAAAGGATGAGATGTCAATGGAATGAGAACTTGTTGCCTAGAGTTGGACTTAATCCTATCGGCGTGACTTTCCATCGCATTGGGATCAGGGACTGGCTGGTGGAATATTTCACAGAACCTGAGAACGTCCCATCCGCCTATTATTGTGAGCGCTTTAGGAAGCTGAGGAAGGAGAGACAAGCCATGTTGACCATCTAGGCTTCGTGAACTACCTGGCGGGTCCTGGCCCAAGAGGTGAGTCGAGTGAAACTAACGTGAGAAAAAGATAATGGTGTCCTCTTCGAGGTACAGTACTGTCTGCTGGGCAGTGAGTTGAACTGTAAGTTACGACATCGAGTGTCAATGGAGTGGCCGGGTGTCTGTGCTGTACGTAAGGGTAGGCGCTTGGTTTTGGGGACAATAAAGAAGAGCGCTGGTACTAGTCGACTCGGAGAAAGAGGAACATTGCCTCGTGTGGCAAAGAGGCGCGTTCCAGTGATGGCGGAGCTAGTGAAGATGAAATTGTACTGGACAACGGTGTATTTGTCGCTCCTCGTCTCCTTTCACTCCAGTGGTAACACGTCGTCTCAACCAAGGTCTCCGAGTCAACATCGCGTCAACATGCACCGGCGGCAGCGCTCTCCCGAAGCCCACAGAAAACCTGAAAACGCGATAACAACGGACGGGGTACTAGCGAGTCGCACACTGGCTATTAAAATCTGATGGAAGTTACTGCCTCCTTTGATGCTGGCCTACATGAAACTCTGCATCAACTTGAAGTGCCTACTACGTATCAGCGTCCACGACCTCCCCACGCTCAGTACTCTATGACAGTGGCGCAGGTACGGCGCAGAAAGAACCAAGGTGTGAAGTTGAGCCACCGCTCGCAAACAATTAGCATTCTGCGAAGAAGCTATACAACTCTGATTCACCCCTATTCAGTCTCATTGCCATGAATATGATTGACACCCCCGGCGCAATATCTGCCAGTTCCAGTGACCGGTGTGTTTATGAGCGGACTTCTCAGACACGTTTGCTTCTTGACCTTGTGCGTCCTCACAATCCAGAAAATGGGATTATAAGCCCTCATCATGCTATCCACGCTGTCCCCACTACTGTACTTCGTGATTCTAGGCTTTGTTCACTTCTCGACATCTACAACAACTTAAATGGCTGAATCCTCCGACTCGGAGTCACTGGCCACAACGGCATCCCCTAATGTCATGAAGTTGTAAGTTCAGTGATGTTGCAGTAGTAGTTTCCCTCGTAATATGCTGATCTTGATCTTTCGCAGAGCTTCCCCTCTTGTGCGCCCCACTTCGTTCTCTTGTCCACGGAACTGATATCCTCAACATTTTCTGCAGCTCTTCGGCCCGATATTCAACTGGGCCCTCTATGGCGTCCTCTGTGTCCAGATTTGTGCGACGTCTGTCTTCGAAACCTCATCTTTCTCCACTCACCCAAGTTCAGATGTTTATAGTTACAATTTTCCAAATGACCGACGATTCATAAAATTTATAGGCTAGTCTTTGATATTCCTGGGAAGTCCTGTCACGTGACGTCATGCAAACTTTGTGCAGCTTATTTCGTCTTCCTGTTGGAGACTATTCAAACTGCACTCACTGGGGCTGATGTCTACTATTGGTTTATTGCTGGATTTGGCGACGTAGAACGCCTCGCGAATTCACATTTCTCCCCCATCGACATTGCCTTCATGACTGGAGTTACTTCGCTCATCGTTCAAGGATACTTCTGCTATCGGATTTGGGTACTGGACAAACGGTTGTCGTGGATCTGTTGGATTATTGCTGTCGTAAGCATGACTATCCCCACATTGTTCGAATTTCTGACGTTTTCCTGAATACAGAGTTCGGTGACTCAATCATTTGCATCGGCGTTGCTAGGCATCAAAGTTAGTACACCCCTTTACGGAGACTTCTATCTTACGAAGCGTTTAGTCGCTCATCGTTGGGAAGTATGTTGTTTTCAAGACCGGTATATATGTAAGCATCCTCGTTCCGGTCGAAGTGGTCGTACGATCTCACGTTGTGGTATCAGTTATGGTCAACACCGGGTGCCTTAGCGGACATTCTGATCGCGGTGGCGATGACACTACTAGTACGGTACATTACCTGGATCGTTTATTGTAAAGACAGTGATCCTTTCAGACAGCTGAGAATTGCATGCAGCAAATTCTCCAGCTTCGTGATGCTTCGTGTGGTGCGGCTTACCATCGAGACAAATGCACTTACTGGTACCTGTTTCTCGAAAGACCTCGCGCAGACGTGCATCTAACAAATCGTTCAGCCGCCTCCGCTATTACAATCCTTGTGCTTTATGCCGCCTTTCCCGTAAGCATAAAACCGAGTTACGCAGTGATCCCTCTGACCTTGTCACCTCGATCACAGAATGAGCTATACTATGTGTACATGTACGTTCTTTTGGTCCGTAATTGTGTGCCTTACGATTGATGAGGCAACAGAACTGAGATCATCGGGAAATTGTGAGTGACACATTATACGATGTGTAGCGAGCCAAAACGCCTGATAAATGTGCCAGGTACTCTAACACTTTCTTAGTGAGCCTCAACAATCGCATCTACTTTCGTGAACACCAACCACCTGAACATGGGGATAGCGTTCAGCTCCCAGTCTCCGAGCGGATACGCCCCACCGCACTATCATCGCTCAGATTCACTATACCTGAGCCGCAGACAGAAGCGTCAAAGGTTGTCGTTTTCCCACCTCACCCCATTTCCCGACCAGGGAACGCAGAATATAGTGAAAGCGAAGACAACAGCACTGACCTTTCTCCGGTATGCGCGATTAAGTGATATCTGGTCCCAAAGTTTCTGAACGGCTCGTTTTGCTCCAGCCGCATCCTAGGATATCTCGTACGCACCCTGAAGATCTCGAATGGACGATAGGCATGTCTCCCCACTTTCACGATCCAAAGGATGAGATTGGTGGATTATAACGAAGTGTCGTTTCAATGCGTCTTGGACTGGGACTTAAGTACTTTTAAAAGTTCTGCTACGTCGCGCGGATCATTGCATTGGACATGGCGCGCTTCCTATAATTTATGAGGGTTCCCTGTAGACCATAAACGTCGTACCGTATGGCCCTGAATTTTTTGTCCTCCCGTTTATGTGAGCAGTATCTGTGCAAACCGGAAATGCCCTGTTGGTTTTATTTATACACTCGTGTCACTGGCAATGGTAATATATTTGACTGTAAATCTCGTGTTGATACCACGTTTATTTTGCTTTATGTACACTTCCACTGCATGCAAAATCTTCAGACCTGGTACCAGTCAATGCGCCACGGCGTCCCGTTCATCACAACTCAGACATACAAAAGGTCATTTGTTTGGGGTCGGGGAAACACGACCTTGAACACAAATAGCATATACGTGTGGGAAAATAAAGTCGCCGAAACCTCATTTGAAGTCACGCAAGCATATACTACAAATAACACGCGCCAAACAGTCTCACATAGCGCGAACCCACTGGACTCGAACTATCCCTCAATTCGTACACTCTTCTGAATCGAGTGAGCGTGGGAAACGTACTGCATCGAGGCAGCTCTTCGGGTCTTTTACGTCAAGATTTCGAAGTTGCATTGTAAGGGTGGGTGGCTGCCCCCAATGGCAAGAATAAAGAGGATGCCTTGGTTGTTCGATGCCTCAGCCACCGCCAAGCATATGACGAGTGATCCGGCGAATACTACGAGGGCCTTTATCACATGCGAACCAAACAAGTAGATTTCACGTCGGCCTGCACATCGCTATGTCAATTCTGGCACGCATCGATTGTATCTGCGGTCCAATCAGGAGCAGGTGCGCGGATTGGGGGGCTACAGCCCACCGTAGTAGATAGACCAACCACGGACGGGGTTCCCGTTCACGCAGACAAAGACGTAAATATTACTCACCACCACAACCCAGAAAGAAGTATACCAGATGCGAGGTGGAGTCGTGCACGGATTGCGCTTCAGGCCACGAGGGATATCGCGTTGATCGCCAAGCCTAACAAGATATGGCGCAATTCTGATGTGCGCACTGCCGGTCCTACATACCTAACCAGGCCGGCCACCAATACGTCACGCGTTTCATGAGGGGGTATATCCCTGCCAATGGGAAGATAGCGATAAGGCCAAGCATACAGCTATCACGTTAACCTGCGTCAGCCGAGGCTTATCCAAAAACGAGGAACGTACGTAAGAGGGTTGAGCGGCCGGAGTAGAGCGAGGAGCAACACCAGATGTATCGCAAGAAAGACAAGAACCGAGACACGACCGTCGGCTATAGGCCTATGTTTGGTCCTTTCTGTCGAACGGCAGTCAAGAGTCACACGACGGTGTTATTTGGACCTTACCTACTTGTTGATCAAACTCACGATCGAGGATGTCATTCCACACGCAACCAGCACCTGGATAGAAGTGAGAATAGCCGCGCAACGAGAGAATAGAGACGTACTGTAAGGAGAGTAGGAGAAAAAGTGGTCTGCTTGGAGAAATATACCACGAATGAGCAGTCACCTATGAAAAATGGCCGCGCCAACCAAACCATAGGTGAGGCTCATTGCATAGGTGTGCGGAGGCAGCAATAATGGGTGTGAAGCCATCGTCCTTCCCTGGCTGCTTTACCGATAGAAGCGGTCATCGGCGCTGATGGAGGGTCACGCGTCACGTGTGATAGCGGCCAGAAAACAAGCATCAAACCAGCAAACTTATTGACGCGCAAGAGCTCGATCTGAACAGCGTACGCTCAGTGAGATGGGACTGACGGGCGGCGCATGAAGATACAGTGCTCACCTACGCCAGAAATCAGGAGGAAGAGACGGCTTTACCACGATAATCGTAGACGGGGGTTTATGTTTCTTGTCTTGTGTATCGATTTGAACGCCTTTTATTCACCACCTCGCTTACAACAGCCTGAGCCTGAGTGAGGCCGGGAAGAATGCATTGCATAGTTCACGTGAATCCCAGTCAATGAACCGACGTCCAAGGTTAACATTGCTTGGATTTGAGCTCCGTTATCGCGTCGAAGCATTCGGAAATGAGCCCAAGGTCCATTCCAAGGCATGGGGGTCACAGTCAGTGCGACGAGACGAGAGACTGTGTGACTAGCGGTGTAGCCCTTCCTAAATTGGGGCGTGATAGATGTGACATTGACATGGGACATGTGACATATGTCATGAGACCATTCGGCTATCTCCGCCTGGCGTAACGTTCAACCACAGCATGTCAAGCATGTCAAGTCTGGCACATGATGCATGATGCATGATGGCCATGCCACCATTGGAACTTCTGTGGGAACTAGTGGCGCAGTTCTGGTTCCATACCATGCCATTGGGCGTGCCTCTAGAAACTCTACACTGGCAGAAACTCCCACTGCACTTATTTGGTTCATAACTTCATACTGATAGTAACGATGGCCGCAACTTGATTCTTGAAGTCATTCACAAGCCACATAAGTATAAAGGCATCAAAACTTGATCAGACATTACTCCCTCTTTGATGCTGGCCCACATGAAACTCCCATCAACTTGGAGCATCAAGTCATCAACCACGTCCACGGATTCTCCGCAGTGTCAGGCTATGGCGCAACCTGAGGCATGCAGTGGGAACTGCCGCTTTCACGGAGTTAGATTTATAGGAAGAAGCTGCACATTTCTGATCATCCCTGTTCCGGTATTATCGCCACGAACATGATTGGTACGGGAACAATATCGATATCTGCGCCGGTGACCACTACATTGGCTTCATGATCTTGTTCGTAATTACTATCCGGAAAATTGGAATATAAAGCCCTGGCCCCCGACCACGCTATCCCCATACTCTCTGACTCTATTCTCTGTCCACTTCTCGACATCAACGACATAAATGGCTGAGTCCTCCGAGTCGCTGGCACCAACCGCTTCTCCGGAAGTCATCGGATTGTGAGTTAGGTGATACTGCAGTAGCAGTTCCCGCTGATCATTCCACAGGGCTGCCCCTCTTGTGCGCTCCGCCTCGTTTTCTTGTCCACAAGCTGATATCCTCAACAATGCCTGTAGCTCTTCGGCCCCATTTTCAACTGGGCCCTCTATGGCGTCCTCTGCGTCCAGATTTGTACGACACCTGTCTTCGAAACTTCATCATGATCTTACTCCACTCACCAACGTTCAGATGTATATAGCTACAATTTCCCAAATGACCGTCGATCCGTAAAATTTATAGGTTAGTCTTCGATATTCCTCGGAGGCTCTGTGACGTCATAGCGAACTTTATACAGCTTATTTCGTCTTCTTCTTGGAGACTGTTCAAACTGCACTCACTGGGTCCGATGTCTACTATTGGTTTATTGCTGGCTTTGGCGACGTGGAACGCCTCGCGCATTCCCATTTCGCCCCCGTAGACATTGCCTTCAATTCCGCAATTATTTCGTTAATCGTTCAAGGATACTTCTGTTATCGGATTTGGGTGCTGGAAAAACGATTGTCGTGGATCTGTTGGATCATTGTTGTCGTATGTATACCTGATTACCCCCGTATTCTTCAAACTTCTGAAGTTTTCCTGAACACAGTGTGCGGTGACTCAATCAGCTGCATCGACATGGATGGGCATCAAAGTCAGTGCAATAGACACTTTTGTAAACTTCTTATCTGACACAGCGGCTAGGCGCTAATGGTTGATAAGTATGTGGATTCTAGGACGGGTGAATATGTACGCACACTCATTTCGGTCGAAGTGCCATACTATCTCACACGCTGTCGTGCTAGTTATGGTCAATACCAAGTGCCCTGGCAGATATTTTGATCGCAGTGGCGATGACGCTACAGGTATGGCATCATATTAGATTATTTAGTACATCGACAGAAATCGTTTTGGACAGCTGAGAAGGGCAGGTAGTCAATTCTCTAGCTTCGTGTTAATCCGTGTGGTACGGCTTACCATAGAGACAAACGCTCTTACTGGTACTTCTCTCCGAAAATCCACACAGACATGCATCTAACTGGTTGTTTAGCTGCCTCAACCATCATAGCGCTTGTGCTTTACGCCGCCTTTCCAGTAAGCGCAACTGAGCTACGAACGATTCATCTTCTGACAGGATCTCATCCTTCACAGAATAAGCTATATTATGCATACATGTACGTTCTTTTAGCCCGTCACTGTGTGCCTCACGGCTGATGAGGACAAGAACTGAATTTATCGGGAAATTGTGAGTGGCATATACTAGTATGTGCGAACTAAACGTGACAAATGTGCCAGGTACTCTAACACTCTCTTAGAGAGCCTCAACAATCGCATCTACTTCCGTAAACATAAACCACCCGGACATGGAGACAGTGTTCACCTCAGAGTCACGGTTCCCGATCGGGTTCGCGCCGCGGCACTATCATCGATCAATTTCGCCGTATCTGAGCCATCGTCACAACCTGGAGAACCGAAGGGTGTCATTCTCCCACTTTACACCGCTTCCGACCAGGGAAACTAGATTATAGTAAACGCGATGATACTGGCGCTGACTTGTTTTCTGTGTGTGCAATTTAACTGCTTGGTCGCACCGTTTCTGAACGTCTCGGATTTCAGCCCCAGCCTTGGATATATCGTACGCTCTCTGAAGAGATCGAATGGACGGTAAGCATGCCTTCCTATTTTTGCGCCTGAAAGGACGACATTGGTGTATTATTATGAAATGTCGTTGCAATGGGCCCTGTGCTTGTAGTACTTGATTTACTTTCATTTCACTGGACTATGTGCCAACTGCCTGAATCGTCGCATTGCCAGTGGGCATGGCACGTTCCTCATAATCTATCACGGTTCCGCGTAGACCGAAAACGACCAGTGTGTCCCTGAATTTCATTCCTATGAAAGCGGGCACCTCGGGCACTTCAATTTGGCCTCAGGCCTCTCTCGTGACTGGTGCCCCCTTTAATTCAGCCTTCGTCGGCTGAGTAAGCTTCAACTTCAAGCTTTGACCAGCATCGATGAAATACGTTGTATTTCTTGGAGCACCCTCTTCCTCGAATACGAGTACATCTAGTGATGACGGTAGACCATCTTATCAATGGCGCACAGTTACAGCTACGCCTGATCCATATCAATTGTCAAATGAAATGAGCCTCGAACCTCCGATATACCCTTCTTCCGCGCTTGACGCTGCTAGTCTACGCATCTCGGCTATGTACGAGAACATAATATTTGGGGGAATAGATGATGAAGACGAAGGGGACACTCAGGTGGTTGAAGAGGAATTGACCCGTGATATGCGTTGTAAGGCGACGATTCCCGTATCTACAGCTAATATTGCAACTGACCATACGAACTTCTCAGATCACACAACCTGGGCTGCGACAATCCAACCCGAAGGCAGGAGCGAGTTCGCGAGCAGACCCCATTTGGATGCTTCGTACTTACACATGCAATCTAGGCAGAATGTCGAAACTCAAGACAGCCTGAGCTACCGTGACTACTCTGATACATCGTCCATCGCACGATTTCCTGAGTTTCAGTTCTCACTCGGCGCGCTGTCGGCGCTGGCCTCCGCCAATGGGAAAGCATGCCTACTCCTCGCCGTACTCGAAGTTGAGGGGCCCGACGATGTAACGGTGCGTAGGGGGCCAGATACAGGACACGTCATCTCTGTGCTGCGTCTCATCCTCGGCGACGAAACGAGCACGATATGCAAGCTCACCGCATGGCGGGAAGTCGCAGAGACGTGGGGCGGCTCGACACAAGCAGTAGGCATCCGCCGCGGCGATGTGGTTTATTTTGAGAGTGCGCCTTGTTGTGCCACGATCTGGCTAACCTAGACTTGACAATCGGAATGCTGTGTTCTATTCTAGATGTATTGGCTACCACCACGGCAACAACCGACGGCGGCTCGCCGATGCTGGCTCTCACCGCATCGCCGAACCTCCGTTCGCGTGCAGAGATCTGTTACCGCACGATGCCACGCACATCCGTTCCAGCGGACGTGCGTCTGCGGCCGGACCTACGCCTCGGAACGAGCGACGCTGCCGTGCGCCGCGTCGCAGCTGTCGTTACATGGTTCGAACGGATGGCAGGCCTTGGCATTGACATTCAGGGGACTCATAGTGGCAGCCCAAGGGCCGAATAAGACTGGCACCATCTATCCTTTGTGGAGGTGGCGGCCACGTGACCCTCGAGGGTGTCCGGCAATAATTCGATCTCTCACGGGTGCCACCTTGGGTGCCGCTTTGGCGAGCCTGGGCTCCAGCCTCAATTAGGTCGTGGGACAATGCAACGTGCGCATCATGGTCACAAACTCACGAGGCAGCCCATGCACAATGCTTGCGGCTGCTGCCACGAGCTTTAATAGACGACTAAACAGCCCCGTGCCCTTCCCCTGGCGCAATATATATAAGTAAGACCTGCCTGTCGCGGTGCGGCATTGCGTTCTCGTTTCCAGAATTTTCTTCCCCTGCCACGCGATGCGTGTTTCTGCTCCCCGCTTTGGCCAGCTCGTCCATCTTCTCTCAGTAAACCCTGCCGCCGCATTTATGCACAAATCCAGGTTCTCAGCTCTCCGTCGCGGGCGGGACTCCTTCGACACTCGCACTGTAACGCCTTCCACCACTAGTACAGACTCCGACGCCAAGTTCGACGTTGAGACGGTTCCGGATGACAGGACCCTCGTAGATTCCAGGCGTCAATCGACTCACCCCAACGACGATTTAATATCGTTCAGCGATGTGCGCGGGGATGAGGTCTCCCTTAAGAGCCAAAGCACAGTAGGCGATCCATTCGTTTCGTCGAAGCTCCCTGGGAAGCCGGCGCTACACCCTATCATCTATCCTCTCCCCACTGCCGAGGACCTGCTCACACACGAGCGGACGCCGCAACCCTCGACCATTGACGCCGTCTCCGTCACCCCACTATTCTGCATTTCTCGAGCTTTATCTCCCCCTCCTACACACTACAAACGAAAGCGTGCACGCATCGTTCCGAGTGCTGACCACGACATTGAACCTGACCAGACGTCTCTTAGGTAGGCCCGTTCCCTCCCTTTTGTAGGGCAGGGCAAATGCTAACACCGACTTCCACGTGCAGACTACACAACGATCCACAAACACCATTGCGATTCCCGTTCTGACCTAAACTTACCCACGATCAGGCGCTCTTAGATCTGTAATATATTATCTATCTAAACGTACTCTACACTACACTATCTCCCAACTACATTAATCACAATCGAAAATTGCAGTTTGCATATGCTCGTTTGCGTCTTTTCGTAATGCTGTTTTCAACCGCGGGTTTCGGAGTGACATCAGAGGAGATTTCTATGGCTTCTTGGGCCACCACTCAGTGATGCAGTCAGTCGAGCCCGAGACACGTTGGCCGAAATGAACGCGAGGCGAGAGACTAGCACATAGGGAAATCAAGACACTTAAAGGAGTCCTGCAGACTCGCACATGGTGATCGAACCGCATGTCGTGGTCGAGTTGAGCCGGGAGCTACCGAGGCCTTAGGATACCCCTGTTTGGAAAACCGGCCACAGGAAGAAGTGCCAGCTTGTGATTTTTCACGAACATTAGTCAGTAGAAACACGCACCGTGTGATATTTCGCATCACGGTGAACTTGTACCCGGCGGGATATAGAATGTCCGCTCAGCCGCAGCTTTCGGAAAATAACGACTAGGAGCTGTCATGCGTCATTAACAAGCCTTGAAGGCACAAAGCGAGGCCGTTGCGTGGACCAAATCGCTTCCTCGCTACGGCTCGCTTCCGTGGTGCAAGAGGGGCGACGATGTCACGGCCGCGATCAACCTCGTCTCTGCCATCTCCGGTCCCACTAGGCAGCACTGCCCGTGGGAAACAATCGAAAACACGACGGGATCAACCCTACGTACCAGTGGCACCCCTTCCGACAAGACATCACCTCCGGGGATTTCGCACAATGCCTCGAATATCAGAAGCACGCGCGCGGCAGAATCTCGGGATTATGTCTCAGGGGTCGCACCCAGCATTTTCAAAACAAAAAAAAATGCCGGGGAAACGCCATCGAAGCTAGAAAGACAAGCAAACTTGACGGCCAAAAAACGAGGATCAGGGAAATGGGTGAACGACAATGCCGGCGACAACAGATTGACGGAGCTCCCCGAGCGCAGTTAAGGTGCCGCTGGTACTTGTCGCCAGGCACGTCTTCCACCGCCAGGGGGACGGTGCTGTCCATCAAGTGACCCTCTAGTGACGATCATGGTAGCGTATCCTCGACTCAGTTAGCTTGCTGACACTAGCACCAAGTTTCCACGTTGCTTCGTTTAGTTCGCAAATGCTGCTCCTGCATAACCGCGTCACAAAAGTCCAACGCTGCAGTTGAACAGCTCATCATGCGAGTTAATAATTGGAACTTGAAGGGCTGGCGAGCTATCCAAGTCACGGTTGCTCAAGTTAAAGTTCGGGGAATATCCATTACGGCCATCGTCACAAAGCTGTTACAAGTGTGACATTATACCGATTTTATGCACCGCTTTCTTGACTAAGTTGACTTTGCTGCAGTTTTTTGAAGTCAGGCTTCTCAAGCTACATGGAGCCAATGAAGAGATCCGAATCAGGTATCATAAGTACTTGCATTTTTGTGCGTGACCAGAAAACGGCGACTATTGTTCGCCTTCTGATAGTTCACTTTCTGATTCTGATTCTTCAAGATCAAGTATTTTCTGAAGTTCTTGAAATTTAGGCGTCCCTAGACCCGTGACCTAAAGCACACGATCAACTAGTGAAGAGACGGATGTTTCGTGGTACATACAGGATCCCATCCGATGGTCGCGGTGAATCCTTCAGTCTTGCAACCCGGATTATTGCCAGATGTGATGTCATTGAAGCCCGCGGGGTTGAGGTACAGCCGGGGGTTGAGGAAGCCGAGCGCAGGCTTGCCTTGTGAGAGTTGATAGTCATTGAGTAGCGAGATTATGCCAGCCACAACCTACATATTTATGATCACATTTGTGCCCGAAGGACAGACTATGCGGAGAGGAGGAAAGAGACGAGAGAAAGACGCACGGGTACGGCGCAGCTCGTCCCGTCCACGATTATACCAGCGCCTTTCTTGAATATCACATAGTTGAGCGCCTGCGCGGAAATGTCGGGGACACCGCGGCCGCCGGGACTGCACAGATTGCAACGTATAAGTAGGAGGTTCATGTCACAACAACAAGCGCACTTGTAGAGCCCAGAATACTCGCTTCCAAGTTGCTCGAGGAAAGGTTTCACCGCAGCGCCCTGGTAGGGAGGGCGCGGAAAGATGAGCGAAAAGCCGCCCTGGGAGATCTTTGCCGCGACCTCTGGGAAGCCGGTCGTTCCGCCGACGCTGGTGACCCAGGGACCTACGGAAACGTGGCAGTATGGTAAGTGATTGGTGCCCACGCTCGTGTACTCATAATTGCAGGGAGAAATAAACGCCACACGTACAGGAGGAGGGGAAGGTAGGATTAAATTGAACTCGTCCGGACTCATCTTTGCAGTCCCCACGGCCGACGCCTCCGTTCCCAGTCGCGAAAAGGACACTGACCCCACGTGCGCCAAGCTGCATAAACATTTTGCACAAGATCCTTGCATATTCCGGCGGCAGACCCAGCTCATCAATACCGTACGAGAAGGTGATCGTCTGCGGGATTTTCGGCAGGTCAATAATGTACTTGAGCCACTCGAGGAACGCATCGCCCGGAGCTGGTTCGCCGTCTTCATACATCTCCCCTTGACCACCGGTGCTGTAGAATACTAACGAGGTCGGGTACGACATGGACGCAGCGTACTGGACGTTGCTGTTCGCCTCCGAGCCGGGGTTGCTCGGGTTGTCCTTGCCGCCGTTGACCGGCACGACAGTAAAGGTCGCGTCGATTGCGTCGTCACGAAATTCATCCATGAAGGCCTTCAGATCCATCTTGCTTGGGTACTGATTATTGAAACCCACGATCCCGAGCTTATTCCGGTCCGTCGCGGCAGGTTCATATAGGCGCGTGCCGTACAGCGAAGCCAGGAACGACGGATCAACGTACTCGTCTTCATTATTGCGCCTCGACAGCATCGTCCCGAAAACTCCCGACGTCGCATTCTCCAATGCCGCAGCTTTTAGTCGGTGGCGCTTGAGCGTTGTCTGCTGTAGCGCGTGCGGGTAGCCGAAATGCGTCGTTGGAACGACAACTTGCACGTGCGTATGTAGCACTTCAGGAAGCGCGTAACCGACTGTGCGGAGAATTGTCACTGTCTCGTTCGCCGCTGCGTATCTATAAAGTTGATACGAGGCGCCGAGGAGATCGTCGGCTTGGGAAACAGGCACGTTGGGGACGGTAAGCCAACCGCCGCCGTGTGTCCTTGTGACAGAAGATGACGATATGCCATGGTATTTCAGCCAGGAGTTGACGAGCTCTAAGGTTTCTACGTGAGGTGCGACAAGATCAGCGACCTGTTCCCTGGAAAGATATGCTCCATATCTGAAATAGAAAAGTGGCACACATGAGTGCAGGCCATTATGATGGAGCGGCGAGGACATGCCTTGGATGACCGGGATTGCTGACCTCGTTTAGTGTGTCAATCAAGGCATTGTCGCGGTGGGGCTTAAGCGCAATGTGGAGATCGATCGTGGTGCCAGCGGGAGGGTTACCCAGAGACACCCAGTCGGTTGGGGTGGCTTTCCACGCGTGCTTTCCACGTCTATTATTCCAAAGAGTTGCAAAGGTTGTCGCGAGGTGCCCAACAGGAGCGGCGGCAAGTACGAAGAGAGCAGAGAGCTGAATGCAACGCATGGTTAAGGAGGTCACCAGCTGTAAAAAAGCAAAACGTCCGGAAAGCAAGAAACTTGAGAGACAACTTGAATCGGGGTAGCAGAGACCTCATGGTGAAACTGAGCGTTAGCTGTGGGACTTTATACGGTATCAAAAACACGGGTGAACCGGTAACAGCCGAGCAAGTATGGGGTAATGTCGTATCAGAAGCCTTCAATAAATTTAGAACCTGAAGTCATGTGGGTGAGCTTCGTTCATCTGCGAGGGCGAGACCAGACGATACCAGATGTCAAAGTCAAAGTCATACGGCTGGAGGATACTCAAAAGTTAAAACTCTAAGCCTTACACGCCCCGGGACCTGTTTGTGTTTCCACATTAAAAAGTTGTTGCCGCCCAGCCTGAAGAAACAGGCCGAGGAAATCAGCGAGCAACGTGAAGAAAGGCTTTACCAAAGTCAACGCCTCGCCTATCACGTGACTTTATTTATTTGATTTGACTTAACCTTCAAGTTGTTGGCCGCGTCGTTTCGCAAGTTTACGTTCAACATTCCCGTAATGTGCCCCACACCTTTTTTTGTAAATGGTGCATGTGTCGATGTTACAGTAGCTGTCATTGGCTACGCAGGCCAAGTACGTCATTAATTTTTCAACCCCTCCTTACGGCGACAATGCGACATCACAGTATATATGGCAAGGCCTTTGTCTCGGTTCAGTACAACCAGTGTCACGGTTTTGGTAATGACGCACAACGCACTCTCGTACAGACACGCCTAGTACGCAGTTTCTTTGCGAAACTTCGTTGGGCCTTCACGACCTCGCGCAGCTCCGTGGTTTACTAACAGGTACCAACATTGCATCACCATTCCATATATTACTGTCGCCTTTGTCACATCCCCCACCACAATCGAATACCGCATAAGGCGGCAACTTGTAGGATTTATGCAAAGGACCATGTCTCTGCGTTCAAACGGTGTTTAAGCAGACTCGCTCTGAAAACACTCTTTTCAATGTATTGTGCCTGTACAGTTAACGGGATGAAATCACCTACTGGGGCTGACTCTGGTAGTCGGAAGGTTGTCGGCGGATGAATTTCGCGGGCGTGACGTTTCAAGAGGTGTCAGTACAGACGTCCCGACTTACAGCCTAACGCCGACCCCTAGTCCTCCACACTCAGCTGGATGAGGTAGGCCTTGGACCACGGCCGATCCGAGAAGAGCGTCCCATTCGTGCCCTCCCGAGGAACCTTGAACGATCCGGCTGCTACGACGAACCCGGGTTCTCAGGCTCGCACGTTACCGCACCATCGGATGGAGCCGTGCAAGGACAATGTACGGTGTTCCACTTGCAATACAACTCAGTACAGTGAAAAGTAGGAATGACATACGAAGACCGGGTTGCTCCGCATCGGCTGTCTGCTTTCGCCGGGCTTGCTCATCAACACGGTAGACGTGAGGTCGTCCAGTTCTCGGAGCTCGAAGTCCAACGGCATCGGCGATGGTGTGGGCTGAGTTCGAACATTCCCGCTAAGAAGCTGCAGTTGGCAGTTCTGCAATCTGCTAGCACTTGCAATGACGCCAAAGTTGACATTTCGAAATTACTGGACTCGGAATCACAAGCAACAGGGGCGAGAACGGCGGGGAAGAGTGGAGACTTTTTGAAGGACTTACATGACGAGCTATAGTGTGACCATGCGGGGGAATTCTCATTGAGCCCGACGCTCTCAGGCTGGTCAACCTGACGTTGCCATCGTAGAGTACGAAGGATATTCCCGAACACCGCGGGATTATGGACGACCCTCCCGGTGGCGGCCAGTTCTCAACTTCTCATAACTTACCATATATTCGGGATTCTTCAGCGACAACCATTATCTTGTTATCGCAATCGAGACCTCGGAGAGACGAGTCTGAGCGTAACCCAAAGGAAAATCCCGATAAGCAGAAAATTGCTCTCTAATGGATTAACCCAGTTCATGATGTACATTTCCCCTTGTCGCATCACAGTGATGCCGCGTCGCTAGGTCGCACCAAGAAACGTGATGCAAGAGAAGGACTCGGAGGGAGGGGGAAAGAATGAATTAAAACGATGAGCCTCGTTTTCCTATCTCCAAATCCGAGTCCAGGCGAACGCCGGCCAAATCCTCTTCCCCCAAAAACTTATGTGTACACAGATAGGGCCCTAAGATGTGGCCTCTCAGCCCGTATCCAGTCCGTAGCTTCTGAGAAGCAAAGCCGTCTCCAGATACCTCCGCTGGGGTTACAACCAGTCAGACAGGCTTTTCTGTCGCTTATCTTAGCGCGCGGCACAATTCCCTTCCCGACAGCAGAATCACGGCCAGTGCGTGCGTGCATCGTCCACTAGCACGAGGTAGTCCATGAGAGAAGACTCGGAGCCAGCTTAGCCGTTCGAGTAGTAGTATGGAGAGCCTGAACAGAAGCATTTTACCTCATGGTGGGCCGTGGGCACCGTCCAATTCCCAGAGTTAAGCATGCGGTACCAAGCGTCCAGAACCGAGTCGGTAATTGGACTTGAATTTTACGTTAATTGACCTGTGGCCACGGGACCAGGCCAGACGCAGAGTGTAAATTGGTAACACATACTGTAGATACAGTAACAGCTGCACTCTGTGGGCTGGTTCTTCGACGCCACATGATTACGATGGCAACCCTTCGGGAATAACCGCCAGCCAAGAGCAATTGTTACTTTAGACGCACTACAGTAATAGTATTACAGTACCAACACCTCCCACACTTGTCGCTATGTGCAATCAGACTGGTTCTTATGAGGAGATAGCGAAAGAAGGAAGTTGAAAAGGGCAAGATACTCCTTACGATCATGATGCATGTTGGATGTTGGTCCAGCATGGGTTGCGTGAAAAGGAAGAGCCTACCCACCTGTCGCATAATTGCTATCATAGAGAATGTGTATGTATTGTTCGTAGATACAGTACAGTATGCACGAAGGCGGTTAGTTAGGAATATAGCTACATTCTGAAGACTCCAAAGCCCCTGCCTTCTCCGTCCCACGTCTTTCCTGCAGAGGACGGCATCCGTGAAGGACTCGAGCTTTGGCGAGCGGCAAGGGCGAGACCGAGACCAACGACATCGCGTGTATCCGTCGGCTTGATGATTCCATCGTCCCAGAGCCGCGCAGTCGCATACAAAGATGCAGACTGTGCCTCAATCTCCGCTTTCAGCGTCGCGTGCTGCGAGGGGTCCCTGAGAAAGCAGGAGCGAGTTGCTTTTTGTAATTGGAGAGAGTGACGAAATGAGGACGGACCGTGATACCGACTGCATGACCTGAGACAGCTGACCGGAGCCCATGACGGACACTCTAGCATTCTAGAATGAACGGCGAAATTACGATACACACCAAAGTTAGAGCAAGCCGAAATGACACATAGAAAGATGTGGAAGCCGCGCTTACAGGCCACATCCATAAGAATCGGGGGGAGTACTGAAATAAGAATAAGTTACGCGGTTTTCAAGCACGCATCAGTCCGGATTCGGTGGGAAATTCCCGATTCCAAGAACGTAACTTACCGCTCGTCCGGCCATTCCTGATATCACGAGTCAGAACAAAACCAAAAGTCCAGAAGTTCCATCGAAATCCTCAAAATGTGGAAAACAAAGAGGAAGGAAGAGTCGTACCATAATTTCCGGCGCCAAAGCTACCCCCGACGATGACAGTCAGCTTCGGGACGTCCGCACACGCGACTGCGCGGACCATCTTTGCGCCATCTTTGGCGATACCGCCTTTCTCGGCTTTCGAACCGACCATGTACCCTGTGACATTTACAAGGAAGAGCAGCGGGATCGAGCGCTGTGAGCAAAGTTGGATGAAATGGGTCGCCTTGAGCGCCGAAGGCGAGAAGAGTATGCCGTTATTCGCGACGATGCCCACGGGGAATCCGTGGATGTGTGCGAAGCCCTGCGAACCCGGGTGCAATTTAGCTAGCATACACGCGTGGAGAGAAGTGGGGAGTGGGAAACCAGACCCAGCTTCCCCTGCAGTGAAGTGAGGAGTTCCACGAACCGTCACGATGGTCTGCCCGTATTCCTTCTTGAACTCGCGAAACCGGCTTCTATCCACCACACGTGCTATCACTTCGCGCATGTCAAATGGCTGACGAAGATCCGTACCGACGATCCCATGCAGCTCGGACGCAGAATAGAGTGGGTCTTCTGAAATAGCGGGCGGCTAGTAGACGGTTTCGATGTGAAAATAAAATAAAATATTAGCACATTTTGGGGAAGAATGGCATGGGAGTGGGAGAATGCGGAGATAACATACAGATATCTCGCGCCCGCCTGCGTGGCCCAAATCACCTACAATACCTCGTGCAATAGAAATGGCGTGCTCGTCATCGCGTGCCAGGTGATCTGTCACGCCGCTTTCGCTCGAGTGCATAAGACCCCCTCCGAGAGTTTCCTCATCGACCTCTTCCCCTGTCGCGGCTTTGACAAGCGGCGGACCTGCCAAGAATATACGACCCTGTTCGCGGACGATGATGTTTTCGTCTGCCATCGCGGGGACATAAGCGCCGCCCGCGACGGAAATGCCGTGCACGATTGCGATCTGGGGTATCCCAAGCGCGGACATCTGGGCCTGCGAGATACATCCGATAAGTGTCCGAATTATTAGAGCTCTCGCGAGATCAGAAAGGCATACCATATTGTAAAAGATGCGCCCAAAATGTTCCTTGTCGGGGAACACCTGCGTATATGCGGATCAGATGCAAAAAAAGGGAGGATATATGCGCGTGCGCACGTTCGCTTGATGTGGTAGAGCAGCACCACCCGACTCAACTAGAGCGCATAACAAAAACTCTATGAGGACGAAATCGACTCTATGAAAAAAGACATTCGGACACACCGACATAGACACAAGGTAAACCATGCTCCCGGGCGACCTCCTGAGCCCGCAAGTGTTTCTTCACCTGCAGAAAAAGATGTTCAAGTTTTGGGACGCCAAAGCAGCAGCGGGCAAACTCGGAAATCGCGAGGGGACTCACGGTAAGCGGATAATACGATCCCCCCTTGACCGTGGCATCATTGACGACGACAACGCAGTCCCGCCCTGATATCCGGCCTATTCCCGTGATAATTCCCGCACCAGGCACGGATTCGCCCGGATATACTTCGTGCGCAGCCAGGGGAGACAGTTCAAGGAAGGGCGAGTGGGGATCCAGAAGCAGCCCCAGCCTAATGATAAGTTACGCGGGGTTTCGCCCCTCAGTCAGTCCAGTCGGGGCCCCGGGGAATGGAAAGAAAGGGACGGCACCTTTCGCGCGGTAGCTTCTTCCCCTTGTTCCGCATCCGCTCTGCAGCCTTCGCGCCCCCTCCCTCACGCGCCTTCGCGAGCTTGGCCTCCAGGTCTGTGACGACTTCGTCCATTGCCTTGGCGCGTGCATGGAACTCCGGAGATGCGGTCGAGATGAGTGACGGCAGAACAGAGGAGGCTGCGTGGTATAGTCTTGCGGTAGGTGCCTTTACTAAGGACAGGCGCTTGAGTGGTGATGACGACGCCGACGCTCGGAGCGCGGTTCGTCGCAGGAGTTGCGAGCAGGGCATCTTTCAACCTATGCTCTCTCAGGCTATGAGAAAGATGAAAACCAGTAAAGCAATTCGATGACAACACCCTCGGCCGGGTCAAGGAAACTGTTCGCGTCTTCGCGTCTCGCCAGTCCGACAGTTGACGTAAGTTACAACAGTCACGGCATTATTACGGCCGACGCCGGTTCAGCCCGTTTGCGTTGCGTCGACAAACGACGAATTTTGACACGTATTGTATATACGGTGCATACGAAGGCCTACGAATACCCGTAACTTACTATGCTCCCAGTCTCTGGAAGAGTGAAACCCCTCTTACTTGTGGGAGGATGCCTTTTCCTTGTACAGTACCTTATTATTAGCGGTGTTATTGCACAACTAAAGCCAAAGCCTGTCAAACGCCACCGTCATGCCCTGACCGAATTCATGGATTTCATCTATTAGGTGTGGCCCTGGGGTCAATCACTTGAAATTGCGCAGTGCTCTGCCAAGCGATCATGAGGAGTGAGGAGGGAGGGCTGATACTGGGCCGATCCTAAACTTGATCTGACTTCCAATCCAGAAGCAGTTTTTCTGGTGAACAAATTTCTAAAAAGTCGCCCGGCGAGACCGAGGAAGTTATGAGGCCCCTCCTGCTAATTGGCGTCGTAATCAGAAGCCACAGCCCTAGGCGGAAGAACCCCTTCCCCATTTTCGTCAGCAGCCAGTACGCATCAAATCGAGATGGTGAAACTCTTGACCCATGTCGATGGAACCCATTCCTCTGGCCAAATTAATTGCCGTCATCGGTCCCCCGTCCCTTTACCTTCTCTGTCCCCACTATGCATCACAAGATTGCTAACATGTTCAAGCTGTTGTCTCTTCTCCCTTGACAGCCTCCGCGGTTCGGTGGGATAGCTTCTAACCGTTCGGTTGGTTGCTCCTTCCGAGTCCTCCACACGATGGTAGGTGTCTTCTAATTCAGTAATTTCAGATTTGGCGGCTTTACATTTAGCTGTTTTGTTGAGATTCTTCCGAGCGAGGGGTGATGACGATCGAGCGCTTATGGCAGCCACCATCGTAAATTTCTGATGAGGTCCGGATAGACGAATTGGGGAGGACTCATCTGATTGTTCTGAGGTTCTCGAGCTTGTTTGGCATTTAGGCTAACTTCGAGGCCACATGTACCACAAGACTACGAGAACGTAGGCACGGCGCTTACGAGTCGGTCGCGTTATCCTACGCTTCCAGTTGCGTCAGCTTTCTTGGAACTTGGCCATCATTTTGGTAAATGCGAACACCGCCTCCCACCGCCGCCGTCGATGCGTGAGACAAGAGAGCGCCAGAACTCGCGTGGTCGTGCTCTTCGATCGAGAATGGTAACCTTATGCGACCACCGTTCTGGTAAGCTACCGGACTGCGCGAACGAGAGCATTCCATTAGGTCCTCCTCTCGGTGGTGATAGAGGGATAGACAGAGTGAGATGGAGAGTACATAGCCAACTTAATACGGGGAGATGATGGATAGGAGTATTTGATATCCGCCGAAATGGAGAAGGGACTTCTCGATTTTACTCGATGTTTGCATAATAAGGCAGCGTGTTTGCAGGGGCGTGATTGTCGGGGCGTAACACAGCCTCTGTCTCCATGAGAAAGGCGCGCAGGCTACCCGAAGCGGGCCTAGACAAGCGCCTGCATTTGTCCATGTAGCAAGGACTATCACAGGTCCACACAGGACAAAGCTGGGGAAGATGTTGGTGCATTCTTGGTTGTTTGTTTGTGGAAAGGAGACAAGGTCGAGATGAGAGAGCCCGATAAGGAGAAGGGCTAAGACCGACGGGCCGGTTGATCAGGCACGTGGGGTATTTTCGGGGAATGAAAACATTGGATGTCCGAAAGTCATGGGAGACTTTAAGTAATCAAGGCTCCTTGAAGCGTGGTTACTTTTTGATCCCCCGCCTCAGCCTTCCACTTTATGGTCCTCTGAGTTGAGCAAGAGCAGTCAGGAAGTCTCTTCGCTCCTCCTCCACCCTCCCCTCCGCCTTACCTCGCCGTAACAAGGATAACGCCTGGAGTGAGTCCTCTTTTCTCCCTTTCCTATCTTTTTGACTCTTATCTCGACTCTAGATCCTCGCGACCCTTGCCGGTTCCTCCATCCCGCCTCCCCCCAGTCCGCTTGAGCATCGCTCGCGACTGTCTAATCAATCAAAACAAACTCTTCCTCCCCCTCCGCACTTGTATTCTCCCGCTTGAGCTCCGGCTCGCGTTTTTCTTCGTCTACTTTCCACTGCACCTCGGATCCCGCTGAGCAATCGCGACTCCGTCTTGCAAAATCCTCCCTCTCTTCAAAATTCCTCCCGTACAGCCTACACCCGTCTTCACGCCGCTATCTATTCCCCCTTTCCCCCTTCGCACTACTCCCATTGCCATGACCGTTCCCTCGTCCCCCTCTTCGGCCTCTGCCGATTCGCCCAATACCCCGCAGACGCCCGTTTCTCCCACAGCTGCCATTCAAACACTGACACTCCCTTGCTCCGACCAATCTTCCTCTCCTTCTCCTACTAATGCTCTTTCCAACCCTCTGAGCTCGAATACTCTCCAGGCCAAGCGCAAACCCTCTCGACGCGCCAACACCGCTGAGCGGCGTGCCACTCACAACGCTGTCGAACGCCAGAGACGTGAGACTCTGAATGGGCGGTTCCTCGTATGTTATTCCTTTCGCTCGGCTTCTAACTTCGTATTCCGAAATCTAACGTATTCTCCCACATTAAGGACCTGGCCGCCCTCCTCCCCAACCTTTCTCAGATCCGCCGCCCTTCCAAGTCGGCGATTGTCAATTCTTCCATTGCGCACATTCACGCCTCCCGTCGCCACCGTGCCATGGCTTCCCGTGAGCTCCGTCTCCTCAAACTGGAGTCGGATGCTGTCCGCCGCGAGCTGAATGAATGGCGTGACCGCGCCCACCTCCCTCGTGTTGAAGAACCCGTCCGCAGTGAGGCCTTTGCCATGGTCCTCAGTGGGGAGGTGGAAATTTTGACCTCCATTCCTGGCATGGAAGAGGAGGAGGACGGCGAAGGTCTCGATAACGAGGACGAGATACCGATTCAAGCGAGCTCTGCCGGCATCGGCCGGCCAATTTCGGAAGAAGCCGAAGACGTGGCTGTTCCTCCGATCAAATCGGCGGGTAATCCGTTCACGCACAATGCACTCAATCACCCTGGTGCCTCGCAACTGGCGCATATTCTCCCTCGCCCCTCCGCCAATTCCCGTCCTGTCATCGCGCAAAATAACCCCAACTTCTCATTTGAGAATCCCGCCATGACAGCCTTTTATGATCAACAATCCCACGTTCCCTCGCAGCAGTACCAGATGCACTTTAACGCAGGTCACTCTCAGGAGACCGAGAAGCCAGCTGCCTGGGACAACCAGATTTTCGTTAACCAGCAACTTCAACAGCAGTTTGCAAATCAACATGGCTTGTATACATCCCCGGCGACCTCTCACGGTCCTTCGCCAGTCAACCCAGGACAGCCATTCCCCCCTCAAGGGTATTATCAGCCTGCTCCTCGCCAGCAACACCCAGCCCAGCACATTTACGGGAGTCCCGTTGATAGTGAAGATGGATCATCAGTCGGTTCTGGACTCGATGATCGCAGAAATAGCATGAGCGGCAGCACGTACGGATCCCCGCAAGGCGTTCGTCATGGCAGTTACGAGGGGCCAGGCGTCATGACTAGTGGGATTCGGATGACTGCTGACGCAGCAATGTGGAATCACGATGGAATGGGGGCTCTCGGGCCTAATTTGACCAACGCACCGATCGCTGTTGGTGGTGGTGGCAATGGCGGCGGGTTCGCGATGATGATGTAGGTGTCTTGTTCCTTCTCGCTCGCGTTCTCGTCTCCCTTTTTTTTTTCGTCGTCGCTGTGGCTCGATCGCCCTCATCGCCATTTTCTTGCCTGGTTTCTTTCTATCCTCGTGCGCCTCTGCAAACGGAGATGACTACGCGCTGTTCGTCGTTGCGGGTGCCATCTTTGTTAGCTCAATTTGTGCATTTTTGATGGTGTGTCATGATTGATCCCTCTTGGACAATGTCTATCCTTAATCGTGAGCTGCGTTGTATCGTGTATTCACTCCTCGTCTGCTGTGTCTCCTTATTGATAAAAGGCTTCTGGTCTATTTATCGTGACTACGTCGTGGTTGTCACTTGTCGCTCATTTTGTCCAGTTTCTTTTTCGTACTGCCCACTCCTCCCTCTCTCATATTTGGTGGAACAGATTAGAAAGTCCGTTAATTCCGTGAAAAATGAAAACTTCGATCGGTGTTAACGTGAGTTTCGGAACCGTTCGGAGGAGAGACGACCAACAACATTGTTCAAATGGTGGTGGTGATACCAACAACCGGTTCATCATCGGCTTTGACACTGCCTCAATTTCAGGGGTTCGTTGCGACTTAGCCGAGCACGACTGAGCAGTGCAATGCAGGGATGGGGATTCGTGTGGCCGCGCCCTCGGCCCCGAGGCATAAGTTACCCATACATAGCTAGCACCCATGTGTGTACACACAAATCATCCGATGTTGACGGAACGGGGCTCTGCGTGTCGTTGCGCGTTGCACTCGAGATGAGTTTCCGTCTCAACGGTTCACACGTTCTCGTCTCGCCAGAAAAGGGCAGCGTATTACGCACCTGCACCTGCAGGGCAGGTCGTTCAAAATCGGAAAGGTGGGAATTCTGCCCACGTCAAGTTGAACTGTTGCGCGCAGTCACACTGGAGGCGCAGCGCGCCACTGCTGCGAGCCTGTGCAAGAGCCTGTGTGCCACTGAACGTACAGTAGGCTTTGTTCTTATCTTACCTTTTTTTTTCGCCCGCTCGCCGTCGCCGCCCGTCGTCATCGCAGCCTGCGGTCTCGCCACCGTTACCGGCTATTGACCTGTGCCGGAGGTACGGACGACACTCCAATTGCCAGGTGGTTTGGCTTCATCTCGCGACCTGGGTCCAGGCTCCGACGGAAGGTTCCGTCGGGTGTGACGTGACGAGGAGCGTTACGATGACTCTCCCTAATCTGTTTTCCGAACACGGAGACGACCCCGGCCGGCGCGATCATTTGGGGAATTTGTATATCTGCCCCGACGCGTCGATCTGTCGCGCCGTACCGTGACGGTCGTATGATGAATGGCTGTTGTCAATTGATAAAGCTACAGCCATGTCCTACTACTGCAATTTCGTTCGTGTTTTCGTATCTCGCTCCGCTCCGGAGTACTGAGGGATGAACGCATCACGTTGCACTCCCTCACTTTCTTGGATACGACCTAATAGATTTCTGTAGCGTGGGTCCATTATATTGTCAGAATTTACCACTGCAGCGTGCTGAGAGATTTACATCATCAGTCGAGACTCGAGCGGTCGTTACGTTCTGATTGATCGAGCGCGAGTGCTGCTGTGGAGGCCAGTACAGTACCGAAGATCAAAGAGCGAGGCGCTACCGAACGGCGTCATAGTTGCATTTGAGCATCAAACAAACCGTCCTGTGTGCTACGTAGTATCACGCATCAGATTTTCTGCTCTTTTGAAATAGCCAAGGCGTACCAGCGTTGATCGTGCGTTGCAGCAATCGAGTGTTCCATCAGGCATGCAGTGGCCACACGTGGTTAGCGTCGTGCGTCCGGTTCGCGGAGTTTAACGGCACATCAGCGTAAGCCGGGCGAAAATGTCGGTCCACGATTTCATGTCGGCATCAATTACCGCATCGAGTTACTATTATTTTCTCGAATTTTGGTCCTCTTATGTGGAGACTTTCTTCTTTTTACAGTATTGTGTATCGTTTTCACAGACGCGAATTGCAATGATTACGGTGTGCGTGGCCGTCGCGGCCGCCTTGATCGTAATGATATGACAACCTACGAGTATACTGCAGGGGCTGAGGTGCTTCACCGAGGATCATAGTATACGGTTATTACTCACCGTGCGTAATTCCCCCAGGTCTCCCTCGAGGTCATTATGTCGATCTAAATGGTGGGAGCCGTTAAATGCGTGTCGTTAAGCGAAAATTTTGATCACAGCCTCCCTTTGCCGCGGCATTTGGTCAGGTAGCAGATTCAGCTGACACCCACGCCTGACCCACGCTGCCTTCCTTGCCCCTGGTGACGGACGACCCTGGGTGGGAACAGTATTGAGGCTCGAGACAGTAGAATTACAGAGAAAAGTGGGGCGGGGAGGAGCGGTATTTCTTTAAGAAAAAACGAGACAGGAGGAAGCAGACGGGGTCTTCTGACGTACAGCACCTGGGCACCAGTGGGCTGCCTTGCCCTGAGAGTTGGTCTTTTATGCCTCTCACTCCTCCCCAGACTGTCGTCCCATTCCCCACCTGTTACAGCTCGATTGCTTGCTTGAACGGCTGGTCGGCTTTTCTTTCCCTATGCGGCATGCGGACAGGGAGGACAAACCTGCGCTGTGGGAGCACACCAGCGATCGCTTGACGCCGCCAGAGTGTGATGACTTTGAGACGATGATTTGACGGAGAAAGATGGGAATTCGAACGTTGAATAGTGACTATAGTCGATGCACAACAAATCCTGAGGCTGGGAGGGCATTGCTTCTCTCGGGTTTGCCAAGAAAATCGAGTGATATGAGCCCGTTCTTCGATCCAAGGGCAGAGAAAGAGGTGTGGGGCGGGTGGGGACCGTTCAGGAAGCTGAGAAAAAATGCGTTAGGGTGCACATACACTAAGACGTCCGAATAGGACAAAATTCTGGATATATTGAGGTCAGAATTTATTCACTATCGCTGAAAAGCAAGAAAGGTAGCATAGAGTGCGGCACGAGTCCTAGTAATCACGCATAGCAAGTCGTGTTCGTTCGAGGTCCGTTTGAGGGCCGAATGGCAGTCAATCATGTGGTGGAAGTGGAGCATGACGCACAAGACGACGAGGAATCGGATTGGCGAAGCTATGAGACAATATGATACTGTAGTTGAATACAGTAGGTCGAGCTTGGGCCTCGAGAGATATGCAACGGTCCTTGAGTACTATACAAGTCATGTCATATATGAGTCATGTCAACGAACAAGTCAAGTAAGCAAACAAGTCAGTCCGCGGGAATATGAGTAAAGGGAAACAAACGAGTCACATGAAGTCAAACATGACACTAGCACAAATGTTCTGGTGGAAAGTGTTGGGCTGTCCCATCTAATTCGATGGCCAGGGTACCGATGGCACGAAAGGGAGAATTAAAAGCCTCTCTTTGTCCCACTACGTCAAATGGGTGAGACTTGGTTTTAGGATGATCTGAGGATCGCAGGCACTCACCACGCCATTTGTGGAATAGATGTCGGCTTCGATGATCTTGCGGACCTCCTCGACGCTCTCCGCCTCGTAGATGACGAGAGACCCCATCATCTTTTTCCTACCTTTGTCATCCGTGAGCTCCGGCGCCAAAAAAGGTCCTCCGAACTCTGCACGATAAAAAGGAGTTATTACAAGCTACCGGTGGGACGCGGCACGGCCCACAGCAGTTACACATCATACGCACTCAGGATACCATTCTTAATCAGGACGTCCACACCTTTCAGGTGCTCCCCGCGAACAGAGAGGCGATGATCGAGCATCCCTGGACGCTCGTAATCTGGGGCATAAACAAAAAAGAGGTGCTTTGTCGGGGAACCCGACATCTGTCGGATAAACTGGCAGGACTGCGGTCCTGCGTTCGCGGGGTTGGGACCGTGGCGGGGAAATGTTCCCACAGTATGTCTTCCGACTAAAGAGACGGTACGCGGCAGATGACGGGCACCATGATGACTCAGGGAACGAAGGGTAGTGGAAAGTATGAGCATCGCGTTGGTGAAACGAGAGTGGGGATCGTGTCAGTGTCAGTGAAGATAGTGAAGTCAAGAAGTCAAGCTAGGCAAGTCGAGGGTCCGAGTCTATGAAAACGCGTGGGAATCACGCATGTGTGGCACCATACTGGCACCATTCTGAATGATAAATCGAAGCAGCCAAGGAATCAGAAGCCCAAAAAGCAGCCGCGAAAGATGCGCCATTGTCGGAAAGAGTTGACGGCAGTGCGTACTTTGCGCAACCCAAACGCGTCCCGGCCCGCTCGGAACGGGCCATAAATTAAGACTCCTCCGCCTGGAATGCCATTTTCGGGCCGCCTGAGCTGTTGACACTGAAGATCGCAAAACCCCCCACACGAGCCCTCTAAGTGTGTAGGATAAGGGCCCGGATAACCCCAACACTAGTGGGAAACAAAAAATCATACCGGATGATCATCATCTTGAGCTGAGGCTGTGCCAGCAGGCAAAGCGCCGCAGCTGCGCAAGCTAGAATCTAGATCGGTGTGGGCGTTAACTGCCAACCTCGTGAGAAAGGATTCTGGTGTTCCCGCTCAGCGCTCATTTCCCCTTCAGGCCCCAGGTCTCGCCCAGCTAGTTCTCACCTGGGCTACTAGTCTGTATCCCTCAAACGCCTCCCCTCACTCTTTTGCCATGTCGCAGACACCGCCCTCCATTTTCCAGACTATTTTTTGCGCTTCCATTAAAGAGTATGAGAAGAAGACGACGAAAGATCTTATCACGCATCCATTGATGGCCGAGTTGCAAGCCTGCAACTCTCCCACCGATATTCTAGCCGTTCTTCGTACTCAAGTCCATCGTTTCGAGGAATCTACGCACGGCGATGATAAATTGACAAAATGGTTGAACCCGACTGTCAATGTCCTTTATGCATTTTCTGGAGTACTTGGCGCGGGCGTTGGACTAGTGAGTCTCATTCGGGCAATCCTTTTGTGGTCTCAGCTCTGATATCATTGCTCTAGGTATTCTCACCTGCAAATGTAATTTTTGCTGGTGCTGGTGTCCTTCTTTCGGTAACGATCATCTCAGATTCGTCGCTCGCACTTTCTGATGGCGAACCCATACAGGCGGCAAAGGACGTTGCTGCAAGTCAAGATGTGCTCATCGATATATTCGAGCGCATTGAGAACTTCTTTAGACGACTTGAAACATATACCGACGTACCGACGACTGAGGCGATGAAGGACATCATCGTCAAGATAATGGTCGAGGTGCTTGGAATTTTTGCGATCGTGACGAAGGAGATAAAGCAGGGACGTGCGAGTGAGTCAATCCATGATGACACGCTTCCCTTCACTGAATGAGTATCAGAGAAATTTCTTAAGAAATTGATTGGGAGGAGAGACATCGAGGACGCTCTGGGCAGACTAGATCGGTTGACGCAGGAGGAGGCCCGGATGGCGACTGCGCAGGTCCTGAAACTCACACATCTCGTCAAGGACGGAGTAGAAGCTGTTGGCGACAAGCTCAAGGGAGTTGGTGACAAGGTCAACTTGGCTGTAGAGGGTACGTTCACCACGTTAGCCTCTCACAAATTGCCATCGTAAATCCATACTATATGACTAGATGGTAAGGCTGTTAAAACGACGACACAGGAAACCAAAGCTCTGGTAGAGCAGACGGCAAACGACATGGGCAAAGATAGGCGTTCGTGATTCTTCACCTCCGTTGCTCTTGGTTGCTGAAACTGAAATACAGGGATCCGGGTACGGGCGGACCACCGATTGTGGTTGTCTCCGCCGGACCCATCCACTAATCAAAATATGGCGTGCGACACCCAACACTCAGGGACGGCGGGTTGGTTCTTCCAGGGGAGTGTATTCATTGAGTGGAAGTCCCAGTCGACCACATCTTTGTTGTGGATCCAGGGGAAACGTGCGCCCCTCTGTTCTTTTGTATCCTCCCAGGTGCTGATCGCTTCGAATTATCGTAGCGGGATCAGGGAAAAGCATTCTTTGGTTAGTGATCATTTAGTATCGCATTCACCACTAAGGAACTTACACCGCCAACTAGCTCCGCAATTATTCAAGATATAATGGCTTTGCGGGACGCTGGACTAGCTTCCATTGCCTATTTCTATTTCGATTTCAGGGATACCGACAAACAAACCCTCTACGACTTGCTTCCTTCGCTTCTTACACAGCTCTCCACCCATTCCGACAATTGTTGCGAGGTACTCTCTCGCGTTTATGAGTCACACGGCCACGGTACGCGTAAGCCCAACGCCAGGACGATGGTCGCATGTCTCAAAGAGATGTTGGCACTACCTGGCCAAGGCCCAATCTACATCATCTTGGATGCGCTAGATGAATGTCCCATTACCTCTGGGATTCCATCCGCCCGCAAACAAGTGCTTGATGTCCTGAAGGACCTTGTCGGCCTCCAGCTAGCAGATCTTCATATATGTGTCACAAGTCGCCCGGAGATCGACATCCGAGTCGTGCTCGAACCTCTAGCATTCCACTCGGTCTCTCTTCACGATCAAAGTGGTCAGAAAAGGGATATTGAAGATTATATCCGATCTGTCGTTAACTCGGACTCCGATACGGCGATGAGGAGATGGAGAAACAAGGACAAAGAGCTTGTTATTGAGACGCTCACAGAAAGAGCTGATGGAATGTAAGCGTGTGACACAGCGTGAGAAATCCGATGACATTTACTGATTATTTCACAGGTTCCGATGGGTTTTCTGTCAGCTGGAAGTGTTGCAACATTGTCTTCCGCAAAGCATCCGGCGAACGCTCAATGAATTGCCGAAATCTTTGGATGAGACATACGAGCGTGTTTTGAAGGAGATCGGGCTGGCCAACCGAGACCATGCTTTTCGTCTCTTACAATGTCTTGCCGTGGCGATTCGGCCTATGAGTGTCGAGGAACTGGCAGGAATACTTGCGCTCGACTTTGATGGGGTCTGTTACGTTCGAGGTCTGACTTAGACCTGACCACGCGATGGCAAATAACGTGACTTAGCGACACGTGTCAACACACGAAGGTGTGACCGATATGAGGACTCTTGAAAGAGCCTCCCTAAGAGAGCTTCGCGTCGGGTGTTTGAGAGACGAGAACTCGACTAGATTCGAGATGATACAAGACAGTAAAGCTATCGACTACATCAGTCGATAGCTACCTTATAACCGATTCTTGACTGTACGCTTTCATCAGCGATACAGCCACTACTACTACTGCTGAGTGATCGTCCACTAATCCTATGTAATCGTACAGTAAGCGTCCACTAATCATCAGTCATCAAACCGTAATACTATCAGTAATCCACATCGTCATGAATGAGTAAGGATAAGGCGAGCGGTCATAGATGAATCGTAAACACCCCTGATCACGTCCCATCGCTTATGAGTTAGGTCAGCTACGTGGTATGACCTGGGACGTAACATTACCCCCTTTACAAGGGTGAGCGCCCATGCTCCACCACCCAACTAGTTACCGTGGTAAGGCCGACGTCCGTTTCGTGTTCGTCGCGCACTCGTCGAAGAGCATGCGCTCGCCCAAGTCGTCGCGACGAGTGCATGGCCTTGTCGATGTGCACAAACACATCGTCTTCCAGCTTCTTGATCGCCTGCTCGAGCTCGGCGATGACCTCCATGGACGCGCGGTAACGTCTCACCTCAGCCTGGAGGGATATGTCTCCCAACCTGGCGAGGGCTTCGTCTACCTGTCGCCGTCCACGGAAGTCAGTGCGGAAATACCCGAGCTCTTCACGGGTGTACTCAGCTGCGACTCCCATATCCCGACACGGCTCTGCGTGAATGTCTGCTCGATACACGGGAAATCCCCTGCCCATCGTCCCGAATGCCTCGGGGTTATCGAGCATCCGCACTCGTACGTACTTTGCAGGGATCCTCCGTCCTTCGTGTTCGATTACCATGGGGACCCAATTCATCCCATTGTTGAGGACGAATCCGCCGGGAGTAGGCGATAGGGCACGGACAGGGAACCGCGTCGTATTCGTTCGGCACGTAACGAAGGGCGATGGATCGCGGTCGTCGGTGTATGGTGGTAACCCGCGTGCATCGTATCCCTGATGTGCCGTTGCTCCGTAGACAACAGCAACTGCAGGTGGTCGGCCCGCCTCATCTTCGGCTTCTTCGGTAACGTCGCGGGAGCGGAGAGGTACAGGGATGGGAGCGCAGTGGCAGTAGTTGGGAGGATTGTCGCATTGGACGCAGATGACCCTGGCGGCGTGGTAGGACTCGTCTGAACTGTCGTCCTCATCTTCGCTGTCGGTGGCATCAACGGCGGTGGTGGCAAGTGAGGTGCTAGAGGGTTGTCCGCTGCCGATGACGGTGGTAGTAAGGGAGGTGGCGGACTGGCCGAAACTCGCCTCGTTAGTAATGCGATCCTCATCCTCCTCTCCGCTGCCGTCCTCTTCACTATTTGGTCCATCCTCCATGACTTCATGACCTCCTTCAAGAGGCCGTATTCCCGCCTCATCTTCCTCCACTCTTCCGCTTGCGGGAGTGGGGAATCTCCAGCGAGCCTCGGCGAGGTCTCGGGCTGCTTGATCTTGTTCTGCTGTGACCCTGACATGCTCCACTGCGGAGCAGAATTGGTCATCGATGTTGTTGTTGCCGTCGTAGGTACTGAGGGTGTCGACGTGGGGGAAGGCGACCTCGTCAATGTTGATAATGGTGAGAGGGACATGAGACATTGTATGAGGGGTTGAGAGGGAGGATAAGGTAGTCGGTGCTGTCGAAGCTGCTTTTATGTGAGTTTCAGCTTCCGGATTCGAGCGTGCGAACTTCCTTATCTCTTCTTCCGCATGGACATCGTTCCATGGTACCCATTGGTTTTCAGAGTCCGCGTATCCTTTCCATTTGACGAGGTAATGGAGCTTACGCCCTCGGCCTGATCTTTTTGAGGCTATTACCTTTTCAACCTCATATTCTTCTACTCCGTCGACCAACTCTGGTGGTGGGCGCAAATAGTTTACGCCATGCATTCGTGTTTCTTTGTAAGGGGTGAGTAAGTCTGTATGAAACACGTCATGTATTTTCCATTGCGGAGGCAACTTGAGCCGGTAATTCACAGGGGACATCACCTGGACTACTTCGAATGGCCCCTGTCTTCTGGGCGCAAGCTTGGTGGTTGGTTGATGGGTTCGTAGATTGCGCCCATCTAGCCAAACTTGGTCTCCTATCACATACTTGGCCGTGTCTTTGTTCTTGACCCATGATTTTTGTGCCTTTATCATGTTCTCCTGAGCGCTCCGACGGGCTTCTGTTAATTGTTCTAGTCTGTTGGATACGCTAGGCAGATTGATTGTCCCTGGCGCCCATTTATCTCTAGGGTGGTACCCCATCAGCGTGAAAAACGGGGTTTGTTTTGTGGTGCTGCTTATCGCGTTATTGTGAGCAAACTCTGCTAAAGTCAACTGCGCAGCCCAGTTGTCTTGATTTGCGTTGGTCCATAGTCTGAGATACTGCTCGAGCCACTGATTGGTTCGTTCTGACTGCCCGTCCGTTCTTGGGTGGTAGGCGGTCGATATGTTTTGCTCGATTTTAAGGATTCTGCAGAGCTCCCTCATAAACTTCGCGGCGAATCGAGGGTCTCGGTCGCTGATGATTTTGCTTGGGAGTCCGAATCGAGGGAGAACCTTCTGAGCGTATAGCATTGCCGTCTCTTCTCCTGTTATGGTTTCTTGACAAGGTACAAAAATCGATGCCTTGGAACAATCGTGATCCGTGATTGTTAGAATCGAATCATACCCGTCTGATGGAGGTAGCTTCGTTATGAAGTCTACCGCAATTACTTCGAACGGGTTTGCTCCCAGTCGTGGATATATGGGCTCGAAGGGCGCCTTGGTAGGTCGATTGTTGACCTTGTGTCGTTGACACTCTGCGCATCCTTGTACATAGTCTCTGACGTTGTCCTTCATATCGGGCCACCAGTAGTGTCGACTTAGCAATTCCTGTGTTTTTGCTATGCCTGGGTGCCCTGCGGTTAATGCATCATGGTATGGTTTGATGACTTCCCTTAGCTCCTCGTCTTTGGTCGTTGTGACCACTACTTGTCCGTTCTTGAACCATACTCCTTCAATCTTTTTGAGTTCGTGGGGGCTAACCCACGCTGCGATTCGATCTTCGTTTTGTGTGATGTGTTCCGACGAAATTCCCGTCACTGTTCGTATGAAGATTTGGTTTGGCAGAACCGTGACGCGTTCGTTATCTTTGTCTCCTGTGTCGTAGTCTGGTCTTCTTGACAACGCGTCGGCCCTACCGTTTGCCCTTCCTTTGAGATGATGTATCTCAATGTCATACTCTTCAAGTTCCAGGACTTCTCTCGCTACTCGTCGACTGATCTTCTGTGGGTCTCGCCAGTATTGTAGATTCATGTGGTCGGAGAATACTCTGACCTTGTGTGGCGAGCCCACTAACAAGTATCGCCAATTTCGTAACGCTTTTACGATGGCTAGTAGTTCCAAATTGTAGATGTCATAGTTCCGTTCGGCTTCATTGAGGGTAGCCGAATAGAAGGCTATTGGATGTCTTTTGCCGTCGTCTCCCTTTTGCATCAGTACTGCCCCTACGGCGAATCCGGATGCGTCTACTTCGAGGTCGTACTGCTTGTCTGGGTTTGGATGAGCGAGAACCGGATTACTCGTTATTCGTGCTTTGAGTGTTTCGAAGGCGTTTTGGTGGACTGGACCCCAATGCCAATCGATGTCTTTCCGTGTGAGTTCGTTCATTGGTTTTGCGATATTTGCGAATCCTTTAATAAAGGGACGGTAGAAGTTGCAGAATCCCAAAAAACTGTGTACGTCCTTTATTTTTGATGGTACAGGCCATGTGCTGACGCCCGTAACTTTTGCTGGATCCATGCGTGTCATCCCCCTTTCAAGGATTACCCCCAGGTAATCAATAGACGGGACATGGAATGCGCATTTCGACAGTTTGAAGTAGAGGTCGTGGGCGGCTGCTACCTCCAAAATTGCCGATACTGCTTTGGTGTGTGCATCGTTGGTCTGTTGTAAAGAGCCACAATCGTTAGTGGCTACCGCAATGTCGTCCATATATATTCATATTTGAGTGCCTTTAGGTGCGAATGCGGCGATGACAGGTTGATATATTTCGTTCATAAACGCCTGAAAGGTTGCAGGTGAGTTGCAGAGTCCGAAATACATAACCGTAGTGTTACGTTCCCACTGAACGTTGATCCGACTTGGATCCGATGGGTCTTCCTTGCTTCAACTCTGAGTAAAGCGCACGGCTTCTGAACTCAGGAACGACTTTGAACGACTTGTAAAGGGCGAATAACCAATAAGGTCCCCTTAATACCGCCTAGCTTGAGGTTCGTTACAAGGTGGCAACGCCTAACACTTTAAGTTGGCAACAAGGTAGTCACAAAGAACAATGACTCTGCTATAAGACTGTCTGCACCTCTTGAGAAGAATACAAGTGGGTTTTAAGACAACTAAGCTAGCGAACTATAGCGCAGCTCGTATAGTATATATAGTACACAGATACAACCATAAAAGGTAAAAGTCCATCAAGCCATCAAGACGACAAATACAACAGTAGTGAATGATAAGCATGATGACTCACATCAATCAGCACATGAATAAGGCATGAATCAGCCATAAGTAAGCGTCCCCACCAATGAGTGACTGAGCACCTCCAACTAGTGAGTAAGCGTCCACAGGGCATCAGTCAGCCCACCTCATCGCATCAGTAAGCGAGACCAAATAAGTAGCAAATGGGTAAGTGAATGTCTAAGCATCACCGATCGTGAATAATACCAATAGTCAGCCAATAATAATGCATCTGTAAGCAATGGCTCCGGCGCTAACACAGGCGCTCCTTGAACTAATCCATCAATAACACTTTCCCGAAAGGGGATCAAACCCGGCCCGCTGGAGTGCGTCCCAACGGCAACCACGGCCCGCTGATATCGGCAGCGTCAGGTCGCTGGTCTTACACCACACAATCGTTGCTTGTCGTCGTTGGCCTTGTCTTCAGGACACAACTGTCTTCCGCCAATTCCATGGCTTCTTCCAACGTCCCTTGAGTTATTAGTTAGGCCAGATACGTACTGTGGCCTGGGACAATCCATCCTTGCGCGCCCCCATGACCTTGTCACGTGACCCTCATCCGTCCTGTAATAATCTTCCTGCCAGTATCTGGGGTACTTCCGCGAGTTATTAAGTTACTCACGAACTGGCGGACTCTGCACGCCTCGTCATAGGCGAGGTAGCTATCGTCTTCTGCCGCTACGAGTGCGCGTACGGCCTCTTCTTCCTCGATGTCTTCTTCTGCACGTGACTCCCAGGTATGCGCCTCTGGGTAATCATGGCAACTCTTCCAGTGTTCATGCAGACACTTGCGCTGTTTCTGTGTTCTGGCGGCTTGAGCAGGGTCTGAGCGTAACACGTAGGTTCGAAAAGTCCTCTTCGTGTTTTGAACGCCGCTTTATGTTCATCCCCTTCTTTGATGCGTATGTTATTGTACCCCTGTCGAACGTCGAACTTTGAGAACATAACCGCGCCTCCCAGGTCGCGCATGAGGTCTGTTATTAATGGTAGTGGGTACTGGTTTTTGACCGTCCACCTGTTGATTGCACGGTAGTCCTGAACTGGTCGAAGTTTTCCATCCTTCTTCTTGATAAAGAAAAAGGATGATGCGTAAGGGGATTGAGAGGGTCTGATATACCCTTTTGCTAGATGTTCGTCTATGAAAGCATCCAGTGCTTCATCTTCTGTCCTAGTCATTGGATATAGGCGACATGCTAATGATGTTGGTGCGTTAGGTTGGAGTGTAATGGCATGGTCGCACGATCGCCGGTTTGGTAACCTTGCTGAGGCTACTTCGTCGAATACCTTTTCATAGGCTTTGTATTGCGGTGGTAATGTGGGGTTTTTTTCCTCTTTTGGTTTAGCCTCTATTGCGTGTTTGACTGCGGGGACCATCAGTCGTCGCCCCCTTGCTTCTTCATTTTCTAGCTTCTTGACAATATACTCTTTTGTTAGGAGATGAGCTAGCACATCTCGCCTGCTTGCTGCGTTGACTGTTTTGATAGTAACAGGAAGATGGGCTTGATTGAGTGTTCCCTTCTTCCAGTTGAACTGTGGTTCGTAGGCTGCTAGCCAGGGATACCCAAATAATATGTCTTCTTTGCCAATGTCAGTGACGAGGAACCTCATTTCCTTATTATTTCCATTGACATTGACTTGGAGGACAACATAGCGGGTTATGTGTCCTGCCTTGTTCGTGGTATCGTCGATGTTGTAGATGCGCTTTGGTGTATCTAACAACCGTGTTTTGATTCCTTGTCGCCTGAGAAAACTGTCGCTCACAAAATTGTCTGTGGCTCCTGAATCCACTAGTGCTTTAATATCGGCCGTGTTGTAACGCGTGTGTAGTTGAACTGGAATTCTCATAGATCGGTAGCGTAAAATGTACACAGAGTTACAACGAAGTGCCCTCACCCAGGCCGTCGGGTTCAGGCGTCTGAAAAACCCGTCCCCATCAACTTCTGTAAGACGAGGTCTTTTACCTCGTCTTCTTCACCTGCTACTCCCCGTAGCCATTCCTCGGCTTTCTGTTCATCAGTTTTTGATGATTCTCCTGCTCCTCGTATCTGTTGTCGGCGGTTTTGACGTGGTTGGCGACAGTCTCGGCTGATGTGCCCCATCTTTCCGCAATTGTAACAGCGAACTTGGCTAAAGTCCGTCCTGTTGTTTCGCTGTCGTTGCATATACCCTCCTCGCGGTGGGAACGGAGGTTTCGGGGTATTGATGATATCTTCTGCCCCTGCGAGTCTTCCTCTGACTCGATCCGCGGATGTGTCCATTGCCTCGGGGTGTGATAGTGGTGCCAGTAGTTTGGCCAATGCTCCCGTTTGGTTCTTGTTAGTGGATCCTTTAAACAGATCCAGGTTTCCGCGTACCGTCTGCATGTGAATCCACTTTTGTTGCCTTTTGAGGGCTGACGCTCTCCAGTCTTCGTATGTTCTTGGATCGTCGTGCTGGTACATCGCTTCATAGAGCGTCCTTGGTAACCCTTTTATGAAATATTTCAGGGTTTGCTCTGCGTTGATGTCGTAACCCGCGTAGCGGACGAGTTGTTCGTATAGAGCGATGTAATCGTCTATTCTTCCTTCCTTCATTTTGATCCCGGCGTCCAGCTGAGCTTGAGCTCTCTCCTTGCTGAGTACATCAGCGAATTGTCTCCTGAAAGCCTGCAGAACGTTGTTCCACAGTCTGTTGTCGAACTGGCTGACACCTCGTGATACTTCTCGTATCAGCCATTGATTCGCTGACATGACCCAGGCGTTAACCAGGTCCCCTTGAATGTAAGTGAGGAACAACATTGCCTTTTGGTACTTGTTCCTCATTGCCGTGTGACTCACGTTGACTCCTGCGTATATTTCCCATTGGAGTATGAAGCCTTCTACTTTTGACCTTTCTCCGGTGAATAGGTTCGGGGGATTTCCTATAAATTTGTCGGTAGCGTTACTGACGCCTTGAGGTGGTCCAGGAGGTCCTCCTCCCATAGGTGGGGGTCCTCCTCCACCCATTGGTGGTCCTCCTCCTCCATGTGCTGGTGGTCCCCCTCCTAGTGGGTTTCCTCCTGGTTGTCTGTGAGCTCTTCCGATATGTTCAAATGCTCTGGGCGGTGGTTCGTTATAATCAAAATCGAACCCGCCTGGCTGGTCTGGTTCGTCCGGTCCCATAGCTCTTTGCGCTGCTTGTACGTCCTCGGGGTTCATTTGTATGACATGCCCGGTTCTTTCATCGATGATTAGAGGCATTGGTTCCTCTACCTGTGTTTGCGTCGCCATTCTGATGGGATCAGGGATATGCAACGTAGCTGTTTGTGTAATGATTTCTTCTACCGCTGGTTCTTCTTCTTGAATGTAGACCACTTCTGGCTCGTTTCCTGTTAGCGGTGTTTGGGCTCTTTCACTGGTGTGACTGGTGTTGGACGTTGCGGGTGCCCTGTGCTGGAGTTCTGGTGACAGAGGTTCAGGAACTTCTTCTTCTTCTGTTCCGTCGATCCTCCCTTGATCTTCGATTTCTCGTGCTTCGGAGAGGAGAATGTTACAATTCAAATCGTCCCCGGCCGGCCTTGCTCCCTCGAAGTATTCTTGCGTTCTGTTCCACCAAAGTTCTACCCAGCAGCACCTTCCGTGATGGAAGATGATTGGATGGAAACGTTGAGCGGTTGCTGCTTCGGCGTAGTAGCCGGTGTTGAAGTGTTCTAAGGCTCCGCTGCGTCTGTCGTCGGGGATTGTTCTCCAACGGACTCTGTTGATTACGTATCTTGCTGGGGCGTCCCTTTCTCTTGAATTGACTCGAAAGGGTTGGAATTCCCAACCGTCTTTTGTTGTGATCGGCGCCACGGCGTGTGAGGAGAGCTTTACTGTAATGTTACGTTCGAGGTCTGACTTAGACCTGACCACGCGATGGCAAATAACGTGACTTAGCGACACGTGTCAACACACGAAGGTGTGACCGATATGAGGACTCTTGAAAGAGCCTCCCTAAGAGAGCTTCGCGTCGGGTGTTTGAGAGACGAGAACTCGACTAGATTCGAGATGATACAAGACAGTAAAGCTATCGACTACATCAGTCGATAGCTACCTTATAACCGATTCTTGACTGTACGCTTTCATCAGCGATACAGCCACTACTACTACTGCTGAGTGATCGTCCACTAATCCTATGTAATCGTACAGTAAGCGTCCACTAATCATCAGTCATCAAACCGTAATACTATCAGTAATCCACATCGTCATGAATGAGTAAGGATAAGGCGAGCGGTCATAGATGAATCGTAAACACCCCTGATCACGTCCCATCGCTTATGAGTTAGGTCAGCTACGTGGTATGACCTGGGACGTAACAGGGTCAGTGGGGCGATACCGAAGTTGAACGATGACTGGCAGTGGGAGGATCGGCAACAATCTGTGCTATCTACGTGCTCCAGCCTTATCACCCTCGTCGACGATGGTGACTCTCGCATCATTCAGTTCTCGCATTTTTCAGTCAAAGAATTTTTGACTTCCTGTAGGCTTGCCACTTCGAAAGGAGACGCTTCGGACTTCCATATCACTCCCGAGCCTGCACACACGACTCTGTCCCAGGCCTGCTTGGGGATTCTACTTCAGTTGGACGGCAGCTCGAAGGCCGAAGATAGCTATCCCTTGGCGAGATATGCCGGTCGACATTGGGTGGAGCACGCGCAATTCAGTTTTGTGTCGTCACGGATAGAACACGGGATGCAGCGACTTTTCGACTCAACCCAACCTCACTTTTCCGCCTGGCTCAAGTTGCACGACATCGACAATAGCTGGATCGGCTTCGGCGTTTACCGGGCCACGGTTCGTGGATCTCCACTGTATTATGCGTCCTTGTGCGGGTTTCGTGACTTAGCAGTGCACCTCATCGTCGAGCATCCAGAACAAGTAAATGCGAGGGGTGGTTGTAATCACAGTCCACTGGCGGCGGCATTGCACAAGAGATACTTCGACGTGGCAGAGTTATTATTTCGGCATGGCGCCGCCGTGGATGTCACCACCTACCAAAATCGAACCCCACTACAAGCTGCATCGGTGGAAGGACTTGTCGATGTCACGCGCTGGTTACTCGACCACGGTGCAGATGCGAATTCTCAAGACAACGACCACCGTACTCCAATTATATTAGCCACAGCACATGGACGTGTAGAGGTTGTTCGGGCGTTGCTGGGGCACAACATACACATCAACGCTGCGGACAAATCAGGCTATACATCATTGTGCCTGGCGTCATATTTCGGTCACTTGGAGATCGTCAGGCTATTACTCCAACATGGTGCAGACGTCAACGCACAAGGTTACAGCTACGGGACCCCATTACACGAGGCATCACGTAAAGGGTGTCTCGAGGTTGCACGACTACTGCTTGACCATCTCGCGGATGTAGCCGTTGAGGACAAAAAAGGAAATACTCCATTGCACCTGCATCCTTCTCGGGGAGATCCGAGATCGTGCACCTGCTGCTTGTCGTGGCGCGACCCAAATTTCGAGGATATGCATGGACTGACCCCATTGCACTTAGCATCATCCCAAGGCAAAACAGAGACCGTGCGTTTACTGATCGACCATAATGCCAGTGCAGATGTGCCAGTGAGCGAAAAGGGAAGGAAGACCCCAATTCAGGCAGTATCAAGGAACGCATCGACTTCGCGGAGCAGCTCGAAGCGCAAGCACACGATACCCATCGAGCTATACACCCTCACACGCTCTGTACGTCCGTTTCTCTCTGCCAGTTTTTCTGTCACGCATGCTCTGTAGTGTGTGGTGGAGGCCATTTGTGGCGTCCTTGGTGCTGCAGCAACCACCGATCACGAGATGCTCTTTACTGGAGTCGACTTCTCGCGGTTTGTGCCCGTGCCTGAATTAGAAGTCGCTGGCAAAACTCTGTTGAAGATCTGGGATGCCATCGAAATGGTCGAGGTAAGCGTTATGAGCGCTCCATTTGTGTGGCTACTGGTGCTGACAGCAGATCTCACTACATAGACGAATCGTCAGGCGTCTTTGCGCCTTGCCGAACGCTGTGCAAAAATCTCGATTTCAATTCGCAGCGAGATTGCAGATGCAGGCTACACCGCAGCACAGGAGCTCAGTGCGCCCATCGCGAAGCTCGTCGAGTACGCGCCCTAATACATAGTCATGCTTTTCTATCTGATTTGCCACTCCATACAGGGCGTTCGGAGAAGTCCAACATTTCCTCAGCAGGCTAGGTCAACGCCCATTCCTTAAACGATACCTGAGGCGGAATGAAATTCTTTCTAATATTTCGGCGTGTGACACAGTCCTCAACGACGCCCTCGGGATGTTTGACGTACGTGTCTCACCTTCCACTCAAGGTGGATATTTCTCCGCGGTCGACACTGACGCGCTCCTTTGATATGACAGCGCTCTATACAGTTCCGTACTCTGCAGCTGATTCAAGTCGACGAGCTACGGCGACAGAAGGAAACGAACGATCAACTTGAATCGCTCTCGCAAGGCTCTCCTAGCCTGCCACCTGCAGCGCTCCAGTTGTCCGTAGATTCAGAGAGCGTGAGCCATACGCTGCACGCCCTGTGCGCCTCGCAGAATGCGGAGGACCGCGCCAATGACATGGCGGATTTGCATCAGCTCATGCTCTCCAGGCTTACAGCGAATGATGACGTTGCCATGGTCGAGGTCTTCCAGATCACACGCAGTGACATACCCGAGGCCATCAAGACCCTCGAACGCGCCCTTGAGCGCGTCGTCCAAGACGGGCGGCTAGACGCTGGGGAAGGCACCGCTGCGCTGCCATTTCCCCAGCAGGAGACAGGAGAAGGTCACGGCGTGTCTGTCGACCCCGGGAACACCGTCGCGAGCCACAGCCGCGTGGACTTGCTCGACCGCGAATTCATCGAGACCGGGATCGATGCACTCCAGCGTCTATCGGACGGTGCGGACCTCGGCCTCCCGAGCTGGACGGTCACGCGGTTCGAGATCGATCTTGAGGAGAAACTTGGTCTTGGGTTTTTCAGCGATGTTTACCGCGGGACGTGGGGCAGGCAGACAGTCGCGGTCAAGGTGTTTGCCGAGACGACACCGCGCAAGATCTTCCTGCTTGAAGTCGGGATATGGAAGTCCCTCTACCATCCTAACGTGCTTGAGCTTTTCGGCGCGTCCAGTGCGAGCGGAGAGCCACCGTGGTTCCTGGTCAGAAGGGGTCCCTCTCCCCAGATTATCTCTTATTTTTCTGACGTCGGCTTCGTTTAATCAGGTCAGCGAATACCATCCGCGCGGGAACCTCGTCAAGTACTTGAAGGGCCTAAGCGGCAGTGATGCAGTAAGAGTCGATGTGTTGAGAATGATTCACGAAATCTCGAAGGGTATGGCCTACCTTCACAAAAAGGGCATACTGCACGGCGCTCTCAAGGTACGAATTCCAGCAGTAAGAGCCAGCCCTCTGGTACAGTAAAGTAAATGCCCCCTGCACAGGCTTCAAATATACTTGTTGGTGATGACACGCGTTGCATCATCTCCGACTTTGGCCAAAGCGAGATGAAGTCCGAGGTCAACCGCATGGCCCGTGCATCGCAGCCGCGTACGTTCGTTTCTTTTTGATTGTCGTCCTCTAGCAATTGACTCGATCCGACTCTGCCTCCGCTGTAGGTGGCATGTTACGTTGGCAAGCGCCCGAGCTAATGCAAGGCGCCCAAGTGCTGACGGAAGAGATGGACGTCTACGCATTTGCCATTTGCTGCGGGGAGATCCTCACCATGGGAACACTACCGTGGCCGTTCATGGATGACACCGCCGTACGATATTCCGTGTTAAGTGAGTATCATCTCCGCATTATTCGCTGTTTATCCGGCAGAAATGGTAACACACCACTTCCCCCCCCTTCTGGGTGTTTGATCAGAGGAGAACATGAGGCCTTCGCTTCCATCGTCCAAACTCGTCAACGACCAGCTCATGAACATCATCCACGCTAGCTGGGACCGTGTCCCGTCGAACCGGCCATCATTCGAGCAACTTGCACGCGAGCTGAAGAAGCAGCGCGCGGGGCGGGGCTCCCATGGCCTCAACTCGCAAATGCTTCACGATTGGGAATGAAATTCAGTGAATTAAAGGGAATGGGGTTGACTCTATTTTATGGGAGTAGGATTGCGGGACGGCCCTTCGGAGTCTATCACCATCCTCATTTCAAACGACAGTCGGTCATGAGTCTTGGTGGAGGGACAGATTAAGTTCATGCACGGACTTTAATTAAGCTTTAATCCTATGTCATTCAATAGATAGTATCTGTTCATCATAGCCCAATATCCGATGGCTCTATCAAATCCTGGATATGACTATTTGACCCTTCATAAGAGACCAGAACCACAAATGGACAATATCTGGCTACAGTAAGACGAGCCCGGGGAGAGTGTGATGAGACAAATGGCATCGATATGATGATCACTTCCTGTACACGCGGACACATTGAGAATGGAGGAAAGCACCTGAGAGGCTTGACACCTCAATCAGCCCGTCCACGCCATTCAGGTGCTTCTCGTGAAAGGAGAGGTGGTAATCGAGCATCCCAGGACTCCCGTAATCTAGGGCATAAACAAAGAAGAGGCGCTTTGTCGGCGAACCCGACATCCGTCGCATAAACTGACAAAATTGCGGTCCTGTGTTCACGTGGAGACCGTGGCGAGGTATGTTCCGACAGCCTGCTGTCTTCCCGCTAAATAGTACACGGAATGCAGCAGACGACGGGTACCGTGGTGACTCAGAGCACGAAGGGTGGTGGGAAGAATGAGCATTGCGTTGGTGAAATGGGAGTGGAGGATCGTGTCAGTGTCAGCCTGAGTGAAGCTAGTGAAGGCAAGAAGTCGAGGCTAGGCAAGTCGAGGGTCGATGAAAACGCATAGGAATCACGCACGTGTGGCACCATACTGGCACCATTCTGATGATGAATCGAAGAAGAAGCCCAAAAGCAGCCGGCGCGAAAGATGCGCCATTGCCGGAAAGCAACTGTTACAAAGACCTGCGACCCGCGGACGCGGATGCAGATTCAGGTGATCCGTGGGAAAATCTTTGCGGATGGAGGTTTCAAATTTCAAAATTCGGCATCCAAAATACCTGCCGGTGCCAGCCTGCACCCGTGTTCAGCTCGAGTCTATATCAGGTCTATCGACGTCTATCCCTCATGCCAGTGGAAGTTTCATAAGTACGGCCACGACTAATATCGCTTGGACCATCAGACCGGGTGACAGTGATTCAAGGGGGTCAGTCACTTCTGACCATTTGGAACTTGGTCGGATGGTCCAAACTTAGACAAACCCTGCTCCAACCCTGGTTTGACCTTGGGTCTTAGCCTCTACCCAGGTCCGTAGAAATATATACAATATATTAAGGTTAGAGTACTATACATCAAGCCCCAATCAGCCACGACTGCAGGTGGGGGTCATGGGTTGTCTTGGAGGGGTTTTTATGATTAGTGTTTTACGTTCTTGCCCCGTTCAAAGCTCTGACACCGAGTCCTCAGTCATAGATCTTCTATTTCCGATCCTCCGAGCGAGACGATTCCAATGCACGACAACAGGAGGGAGTATACCAAGAGGACCACATTCTACAAGACAAGGCCCAATTATCTGTTTTTCTTTTGGATTCGGACGTCTTCTACGCTATGCGCTTGGTTGTGTGTTAGTGATGTGCTTCTGGCCCTATCGACCTGGCTGTACACGACCCCCGCGTCCATCCAACCCTGGATTCAGTTCGAAGTCTACACACTTCCACCGCGGCGTAGATGACCAGGCTCTGATACCGGTGAAATCCTCACGGTTCTGAAACACCAACTCCCTTCTTTCGGACAAGGGCCGCACGAGTTTCTCCCGTAACACATTGGACCGCGGTCCAAAATGCGGGGTATAAGTTGATAGGCCCAAGAAAATGTCATTGCACTTCGCTATACCAATACACCCCCAGCTGCGGTGAAAGTAGCACTGCAGCTACCTTCCTCTGTGGTTATGGTGCAACTGCTAGACCTCGAACTCAAACTCCAGCCCTCCGACCCGCATTCTCTTGCCCACTCGACCTTGCATAGAACAATCGCTCCGCCCCACCTTGCCACCCAGAGTGAGAAAGGCGATTCAGTGGATTTTGATTTCGACCCTCGAAACCAGTTTCAAGACGACTATCCAGACGGCGGCTTGCGCGCGTGGTTGGTGGTACTGGGGGTTCGTCTTCCAGCGTGTATAAGTCTGTGGACACTGATCGACCACGCAATAGGCTGCTTGTACATCTTTTTCAACGTGAGCAACTTTTGGCTTGTCGCCTACCTTAGATCGCTCGTTCAAGGGACTCATAACTGTTCACAGAGCTGGTTATCTGAATTCCTGGGGAGTGAGTAGATCTTAAATAGTACAGCGGGTCGCGGGTGCTGATCATTGTCCATGCTTTTTCACTAGGTCTTTCAGGACTATTACGAGAACGACTTACTAAAGGGAACATCACCCTCTACCATGTACGTCCCACCCATCTATTTCCACCCTTTGGTTTCACATTTCTCAATGGACATCTTGCAGCGCCTGGATCGGCTCTGTACAAGTATGTGTTCTTGTCAAATGGCCTGACTATTAGAGCTCACCAGTCGACTAGGGGGCTTTTCTCATTTTCCCTGCACTCATCTCTGGTCGCCTATTTGATATTGGCTACTTTCGTAGCACTTTAATCTTCGCATCGATGAATCTCGTTGTATGCACACTCCTGGTAGCAGAGTGCCACGAGTTCTGGCAATTACTACTCTGCCAGGGCTTCGGCGTTGGCGTCAGTATTCAAAAATACCTCTCCTCTCCAAAAACTTGATTTTCAACTGTTTGCTGTCCTCAGATCCCGTGTGGCCTTGTATACGGACCTGCGATGTGTGTCCTCGCTCATTGGTTTAAAAAGAGGCTGTCTACGGCGCTTGGGATAGCTGCCTTTGCTACCTCAATCGGAGGCACGGTGTTTCCCATAGTATTCCGCAACCTGATCATCACCGTGGGGTACGCACACGTTGTGATGTTCGATTCACTATCCATCTAAGATGCTCTACAGCTTCAAATGGACGATGAGAGTCTTCGCGTCAATCCTATTCCTTTCAATGGGAGTCACGAACTTGGTATGTAACTTGCGTCATATTCAATCCACGTGTGAATACGAAGAGTCGCAGACGATACGGCGCCGACTGCCCCCGACCAACATTTCCGGCGGCTTGTTTAATATAAAACAGTTCAAATCCCCCGCATTCACAGTATACACGATAGCTGGCTTTGTCGTCCTACTTGGCCTCGATACATGTAAGCCAGCATAATCCGTACTCTCAACTCTAACTGACGCACGGCCGCGCACGATGCAGTACTCACTTTTATCGCCGCAAGCGGGCCCTCACAGGGGGTCCCGGAAAGCTTTTCTTCCTACCTTGTTCCATAACAAACGTAGGAAATGCTGTCGGTCGCATAGTCAGCGGCTTCCTCGCCGATTATTTCGGTACATCCACCTTTCACCCCGCCCCTTCTCACTCATCTCCATTGGGTCGTTCTAGGCCCGATGAACGTCATGATACCTGCATCGCTCATTTCGGGCGTGCTGACGATCGTATGGCCTTATACACGCGGGATAGCTGCGCTCATCACGATTGCTGTGACCTATGGCGCGTCGTCTGGTCCCATGATGGCCCTCATCGGTGCGCCAATGATGGCACTCGGCGACTACGCCGACGTTGGACGCCGCACCGGCATGTACCTCACTATCGCTTCAGTCGGCGAACTTGCAGGCCTGCCGATATCTGGCGCGATCAACCACCTCACGGGCGGGTATATCGGGGTCGGGTTCTTCGCTGGTGCGTAGTCGTGACGGCTCGGTGAGGCTCGGCTTATGATGGATATTCCATTTTTCTCTTTTAGGTTCTTCGATGATTGTCGGGGTCTTTCTGCTTGCACTCTCTCGGTATTTCGTGCTGGGCAGATGGATAGGCAAAGCGTAGCGGAGTCTGGATAATCCAAATGCCGTTTCGTTTTTCCCGTTACTGTAATAAATTTACCTCTTCAAAAGACGCATCGTACGTACCTTTCAGGGATTGCAGTTTTTTCCCTGTCGTTCAATTCCATGCATTAATATGAAATTCGATTTATTTATCAGGAACTTCATTCTGAGTCCCCCTAAGTCCCCCTAATCCCACATTTGCATTTAGGATATACTTGAACTTAGAAAGTGGGAAGGAACGATAAATGTCCCTGTACATGCACAAGCACGGGTGAGTGGGTTATGAAGGTAACGTGGTAATACGTAGCACTGCAAGGAGAACCAGTTCTCAAGCTCGTCAGAGTCCAGGCTCTGCTTCGGAAGAAGGATAAAGTATATCCCTCAACCTTGTAATACCAGCCTGGTTAACCGGGGCCGATACCACTGCAGGGGACTTACAAACCTTTACTGTGTGTTACAGTAACTGTCAAAGTGGCTAGTCGGTCCCACGTCCGAAGATAGGGATTTCTAGAACTTGGGACATGCGATCAAAAGATCAGCCAAGACAACTCGGATCAACACCGGCTCGCCTTACTTCGAGTCCCCGGCCGTGCAACATTGACTCTCACGTACTTCAAGCTTGAAGCTTAAAGACGCATTACACTTATCTTCCGTCTACGTTCGGATCTATCATTGACACTATGATCCGTCTTGACTCACTGGTTCAACACCAGCATCCTCGCTCAGACAGAACCAGCCCCCGCAGCGACTCCGACGATGGCATCATTGGCATGTCGTACAGTCGCACGTCAAAGATGGATGGCATATCCCCAGGTCAGCTCTTGCTCGTTAAACTGCTGCAAATCGTTCACACCTTCTCTGGTAGAGGACACACAACTGACCTCCCAAGCACTCAACTCGGATGGCACACCGGGGCGACCGATGAACGCGTTCATGATCTTCGCGCGTCGTCGGCGTCCTCAGGTCTCCGCAGCCAATCAAATGATGCGCACTGGCGATATCAGCAATATATTGAGCAAGGAGTGGAACTCCATGGACATGGTGAGCAGATCTGTTCGTGAGGTGCCTTTCTCCAACTCAGTTTGTTGTATTTTTTCAAGGCCGACAAGCAATTTTATCTCTATCAAGCCAAACGTTTGAAAGAAACGTTTTACTCCAAATATCCGGACTACGATCTTAGGAGACGGCCCAACAACTCCCGTGAGAAGCGCAGTCCAGATGCCACCATTAACCCCCTGCTCGACCCCTCTGCATCACTGGCAAGCGACGTCGGAGATGATTTTTTCGCTACTCATGACTTCGACTACCAGTCGGTTGACGGTCAGGACCTTGCCCCGTCAAGTGGTAGTTCGCACTCCGGCGCAGCATCGGGGTATGACGATAATGTCAATATGGGTAGTTGAGTAAGGCGGATCTGGCACACCAGAGAAGAAGTAAGAAACTGATATTGAAGAAATGGTAAGACTACTTTCTTGGCACACCAGAGACGAAGTAAGAAACTGATGTGCCAGTGTGTACAACGCGTGCTTAAATACATTGAAAGGCAGTGTAATTGCATGTGAATAAATCATACGTGAGCCCGCTCTCCATACAAGAAAGCGATAGTAGTAGTGCAGTGTTCACGGGGTAGGAGGACAGTCCCTGATCACAATAAGTGTTTCTAAGTTACTATCTACTGTAAAAGTATTCGTCCGTTACAACAAGGTAGCCAACATGATCGTGCTATATATCCCAGCTCGTAGCCCGTCTCTACTCCCCGTGCGCCACAACAGTGTGCGACTTTCAGTGCACATGCATATCACGAACAAGTGAATGCGCTGGCACCCGCACTTGCGGTGTGGCCGAATCCATGACGTTGAGGTGTTGCACGCCTGAGCCACCTCACTCCAACAAAGTGGAGTAAGATGCGGTTTCGAAGACAGGCGTCATACAAATCTGGACGCAGAGAACGCTATAGAGGGCCCAATTGAATATGGAGCCGAAGAGCTACAGGCGATGTTGACAATTTCAGTTCGTAGACAAGAGACGAGGCGGAACACACAAGAGGAGCAGCTCTGTGGAATGATCAGCGGGAAACAGGTACGATGATATCACCGAGGCTGTGAGTGAGCTTAAAATCCGATGACTTCCGGGATGCGGTTGATACCAGCAACTTGAAGGACTTAGCTATTTATGTCGTTGATGTCGAGAAGTAGGCAGAGAATAGAGTTACGGAGTAGTGGGAATAGCGTGGTCGGAGGCCAGGGCTTTATATTCTGATTTTCTGGATGGCCAATCACGAACAAGATCATGAAGCCAATGTGGCGGTCACCGGCGAAGATATCGATAATGCGATAATGCTCCCGTACCAGTCATGTTCGTGGCGATAATGCCGGACCAGGGATGATCAGAACCGTGCAACTTCTTATCAGCAATCCAACTTCGTGAAAGCGGAGTTCCCACCTCGGGTAGTACAATAGTCTGAGATAGAATCCGTAGACGACGTCGATACTTTAAGTTGATGCAAGTTTCGTGTGGGTCTGCACCAAAAGAGGGAGTAATGCCTGATTAAGTTTTGCATTTACATTTCTGTGGTTTGTGCATCTTCCGGCCATTGCTATCAGTATGGCTAAAAAGGCGTCAGTGGGAACTTCTAGTGTGGAACTTTCACTACAGTAGAGGCATCATGCCTGGAACCAGCACTGCACCACTAAGTTAATTCCCATTGGAGCCAGACGACACCCTGTTGGGCTTAGGCTGAGGCCGCGGCGGAGATAGCCGAATGGCGCCTTTCGTCGCCTCGCTTCATGTCGGCTGCCCGCTCATTTTCTCCACTTGACCACGTCGCCAGGACCGACCGTCGCTGAAGTTGGGTCACTAGAGTGGTTGGAAGGGCGTTATATGATGTACCTGCGCTTGATCAGAACTCAGCTCAAACAAAAGTGGTGCCCTGCGCTCGGACCTTCCACGTTTTCCTGGAAGCGGTGACTCAGAGCATATCACATAGATGAGGTGGGAAACGCTCCGCCTTTCAAGCTTCAAGGGCTAACTCAAGAGATAATTGATTCCATTTTTCAGACTCGGAGTACGTTCTGGGATTCCTGATACGGGCAGTTTGATAAGGCAGAGAGAGTGCTCCCGCTGTTCCGGTAGGTTCTGTTGGTTCGCGTATGGATACACTGATCCCCACTCTCAAGAAGGATTACGTATCTTGGCATATGTATGATCTACGTATGGACGTCTGCCGTCGTCGACCATCTCGATTGGGCCTCGGATGGTCGTCGTATTTCTGTGGTAAAGAAGAAACGCACGGTGCACGTATTTTCAGGGAATCCATACGGAGGGGTGGCGGATGAACAAAGCAATATCAAGGGGAGGGTGTCTGATTTGCCAAGCTTGGTAACCCATTTCTTGCATATAGCGAGCTTAGCCTTTTAGTCGACAACCAGTTTCTTTGACTAAAAGAAACGGGGTGTCGACTAAGAGTTGTTGCTACCCGCAAGTCTTCTTCATTCATTTACGCACCAGCCGGTCTACAGTTGACTGCCCCACTGCCCTGCTTTCCTTCATTTTCACCCACTCCAACGCTCATTCGCTCCCCAAGCGATTGCTCCGTCTCCCAGCGTCGTTTCCCCGCCAGGTTCTACACCCAGTTTTGCGGACTCATCCCTATAATAAGAACGTCTTTCTCCAACGTAGGCGATCTGATTTCCAGGATATCCTCATCTTCGACCCTGCAGCTGGCGCCCCCTCTCTTCGATGATCTGAGATCGGTCTCCTCGTACAAGCAGAACCTGTCTATTCCAACCTGGCATTGGAGGTACCGGCCTAAGCATATCTCTACCCACTCACCCCTCGTTCGGTCGTGTCAGTACGTCGCTACCCGAGCCTGTGACCTCCGCGCGTTCCGAGGCGAACCAACGTAGGTGGTAGGACATGAGAGTAAGGTGGCAGCGTGGAAATGAGGGCTTGTTGCGAAATCTCCCGTGCGAATGGAAGAGCCCGTCCTGGAGACGTTCAGTTCGTCCCCCGCACCCAAGTACGTTTTCACCTTTGTACATCGGTCATTTCTAACATTTTCGAACGTTTTTATTCCAGCTGGCTATCATTTGCGGAATTACGAACCAGTTCCCATTCCCTAAGTTGCTGGCCCTCCCACAGCCACTTTATTTTCCCATCAGTTATCTACCCACGCCGTCGGTGATTCAACCGGCTTCGCCGATTCCAGCTTGACGTGCTGCTTGTGCCAAAAGATCGATCTCAAGTTTCGGAACTTGAAGGAGGTTGACATCAGTGCATGTGCGACTGCCAGTGTGGTGGCGCGAGCGAAGTTTTCATTATTAGATCGTACGACACCAGGGCGTGCTGCGTCATCTTTCGAGAAGCCACTGTCATTGGAAATGGCCAGCCGCCTAGAATACGCATCATCGCCCCCATGATCCCCATGTTTCCGAATGGGACGCTGGGGTCATTTCAAGCACTCTATCCCGATTCAACGTGTTGCGGCTGGACTTAGTGGTGACATGAGCGAGTGAAACAACGTGTCCGTCGTGTCGTGAGCAGAACCCGTAGTCCTCGCCTCGTTGCTGTTACTGATAGAGACATGGTCGCTGGAGTCCCCCTGGAGTTCGCCGAGGAGGTCGAGGTCTTTATATTATATGGCGGCGGGTCCGTCTCTGTGTCAATACCATCGTCAGGCCCCGCAGATGTTGGCCAACGCAAGGACGGCGAGAACACCTGGCCGCCGTGGGACGGGACTTCGACGAAGGAGGACGAAGTGGGGGAGCAGTTCCAGGAGATTTCGGTAGCGGTGGTCGGACTCACGGACAATAAGCAGGCACTGACGATGCTCGTTTCGTCGATACAAGGCAAGGGCAGAGAGAGTGGTGCGGGGTGGTGGAAGCGTTTCAGGGGGCTGGAGGGAAAATGCGCTCTACATGCGAGGTGCACATACGCCGAATCGGACAAATTCTGTAGGAAATAGTACCCACTTGCTTTCACTAGCAGCTGTAGACCTTGTCACGTGTACGTTAGTTATTCGCACGCTCTCATTGAGAAGTAAGAAAGGCAAGAGAGAGTGCAGTCAGAGATCCTGGTACAAAAGACATGATGGAATTGCGATACGAAGAAGTCGCTGAGAGACCAAAGTGTTTCGTGATCCCATCTACCTCAATGGCCAGGGCATCGCCGGCACAAAAGGGCGAATCACGAGTTTCTCTCTATCCCACTACGCCAAGGCGGTCAAGTTCGGTTGTAAGACGATCTAGGAATCGCAGGCTCTCACCGCACCACTCTTAAAATAGGGGTCAGCTTCGACGATCTTGCGCACCTCCTCTATGCTCTCCGCCTCAAAGAAAATGACAGACCCCATCAGCTTATTCCTGCCTTTATCATCCGTCATCTCCGGCGCCAAAAACGCACCGCCGAACTCTGCGGATAAAAAGGAGTTATTAAAAGCTACAGTACCACCGATGGGACACGGAACGCCCCACAGCACTTGCACATCATACGCACTCAGGATACCATCCTTAATCAGGACGTCCACACCTTTCAGGTGCTCCTCGCGAACAGAGAGGCGATGATCGAGCATCCTGGACGCTCGTAATCTGGGGAATAAACAAAAAAGAGGTGCTTTGTTGGGGACCCCGACATCCGTCGGATAAACTGACATGGTTGCGATGCTGCGTCCACGCCGACGGGACCGGCGTGGCGAGGTAACGTTACGGCGGCGCGTCTTCCGAATAAACGCACGGAACGCGGCAGATGACGGTACCGTGATGACTCAGGGCACGAAGAGTGGGAAGCATGGGCATTGAGTTGGTGAAACGAGAGTAGGGATCGTGTCAGTGTCAGTCAAATCAAGAAGCCAATTAGCTAGGCGTGGGAATCACGCCGCTCCATGGACGCTTTCAGCTCTACTAGTAAATGCGTACAGTGGTAAGTCATTTGGATGGGAAAAGTAGCCAACTCTTGAGAAGAGTCGGGTTTGCATTGCGCAGCTACAGTATCACCAAAGTTCAAGCCCACCACTCGGTTATCCTGGTGACTAGGCAGAAGGACAAGAGAAGAGATAATATCGTAAGTAGGTTTGCCTCACATACCTTACGCGCTGGAACGACCAACCCACGGACGAAAATCGGAATCGAAGCAAGCCTCGGAGCTCGATGTTATCACGCACCAGATCTCCGCGCACTTTGGTTGTTAACAATGGGACCTACCGCAGTCATTGCCGTACCAAGGAGTATCGAGTCAACTGGGATGACTAGGTAGCATCTCCACCTTAAAAACCCGTCGCGTCCAGCAAACAGTCAACCTTATGAATCCCTCCTTTCATGCGTACGATGCATTCCACACTCTTTTTACTTTCGTTTTTTCAAGTGGCCGTCACAGTTTTCCTGACCATCTTAGTACCTGTACGCATCATGATATACTGGTAGCCCCCAGGCGAAATCCTCATACATCTGAATCAACTTGTTTACAGTTTACATCCGCAACCCCGTCCCACTCTCCAAAGGAACTTCACTTCCGTGACACTGCCGTTCAACAGCGCGATGTGCTTCCGAAAGGATGGTCGTCACTTGGGTGCTACACGTGCGTTCCCACTATGTTTCTAAGATAGGACCAATTGTCTACGCATATTCTCATCAGGGACAATTCCTCGGCGCCCGCACTCACATCTGGAGGGTACACGTACTCGACAGGCATGACGGTCGAGTTCTGCGTTCAAACCTGCCAAAACCTTAACCATACTTACGCCGGTCTCGAGAACGGCCAGGATTGCTGTAAGCGCACCGTCTCAACGTTCTCTTACAGGGCGCCCTCCTGTTTTGTGGCTTTGTTATGTTAACTATTCGTTTTGGATGCCGCCAGATTGTGGAAATGTCTTGACGCCAGGTACAGTGTCGGCTCCAGCCTCGGATTGCAGTTCCAAATGCGTCGGCAATTCTGGTGAAACCTGTGGCGGCAGTGGTTTTCTTAATCTTTATTGGAACGGCAAGCCGCTCCAACCTCAACCTTCCCTTGTTTACGGCGTGCCCGATGCCGATGACTGGGAGGTCGTGGGATGCTACAAGTAAGCATTGATTTTTGTTCGGAAGCAGAGTTGTGACCACTCGGAATGTGTGCTTCCGCAAATAGTGATTCGATTAACGCGAGGGCTCTATCTGTGCAAGTATCCGTCAGCGGCGGCTCATACCAGAATACGGTCGAGAATTGCATTGATACATGCGTCAATCAAAATTATCATGGAGCAGGTGTGGAGTTCGCACAAGAATGCTGTACGCATTTCACTTCGTATCGATGGACTTTCCTTCTCTGACCGATATTTCGCTCTTCAAGGGTGTGGAAATAGCATTGAGAATGGTGCCGTGCCAATAGATATGTTTAATTGCCGGTTAGCTTGCCCTGGAGATAGTACTCAGCTCTGTGGTGGAGCCGACGCTATCATCCTCTACTTCCTCGACGGTATTTAATAGGTAGTATCGTCCGAGTCATCTACTACAAGAATTAGTGTTTGTGCCCGTGGTTTGTATGTCTGGGAAGTGGAAGATTTTGGCATGTTCGCAGTGCATCTAACGAGTGATATCCTATCTGCTGTGTGCCAACCTTTGTTTTTGAATCTGAGTCTATCGCGCAGCAGACAAAAGTAATAGTACTAACGACAGACGCACAGGTACACAGAATTTTATCATATTTAATCAGTCGAGCAACGGATGAGATAGTAACTAGGTTACCTTACAATACAGAACGTTCAGTGCAATGCTAACTTAGAGCGCGGAGCACTCACGTAATCACACAACGCTTAAATTGGGTAATTCCCAATTGGCAAACGACCTTGCAGCAAAGGATAATGAAGCGCAGTATGGACAGAGAATATGCTTCTTCTGGTTCTAACGTGTGGACACATATCTGGAGAATCGCAGGAGGGCACTAGCCAATGTATTTCCTGGGAAATATATGAACGCCTCTGGCAACGGACAAGTCAAAGTCAAGTGGCACTCTCCACATGCTCAAGCTTAATCCCCATCGTCGACGAGGATGGGTCACCAGTTTTGCCGTTTTCGCACTTCTCAGTCAAGGAATGTCTGGCGTCAATTCGCCTGGAACGTCCAGTCCAAAAGGAGAGGTCACGTCCTTCACCGGCCAGCACACACGATCCTTGCACGGGCTTGCAAGGCGAACTACTACATATTGTGAAGAAGACCGCTTCAAGGTCTTTCCCCTCTCGTTTGGTATGCAGCACGACGATATTATTGTCGGCAGTTGTTCAAACCGAGTAGAGAGTAGAGTTCCCAAGCAAGCTCGTGCGAAGATCATGTGCAGGGGATATGGAAGGCGTTCGTCACCATTTGAAGTCAAAACGATATGAGGCCAGAAATTCCACGACAGAGAAATGAGAAGGCGAGCAATGCGAGAACCACCGCCTTCGACAATGAAGATAAAGCTGGAGATGTGGACAGCGCGACTTATCGCTGACCCTCCAAGTGTCGATCCGCGTCCAACCAACCTTTTGACACCAAAGTCAAGTGAGAATGCCTTTGCGGGCTCCTAGACGCGACGAAGCCGATACCATGGCGATGCCGATATGACTCGATGATACCATCTCGGTTTGCCTCCCAACTTCGTTCGACAGGCGCCGGTACACCTCGTCCCACGATTCCGGCAACTATACGCGAGGGTTTATGAGCGTAATGTTGATTCCCATTCGATGGGAAACCCATCGTAACCTGCGTGAAGTATGAGTGACTAAAGCGAGTATTGGATGCATACTTACATCTCATCCTCACACCATCTCCTCATTGTCTCAGCTGGATTCGAGTAGACGACAGATCCAACGTGGTCTTCTTTTCCTCACACTCGTCATGAAAGAGCATTTAATGAAACACTAAGCTCGAAGGTGGCCCTGCAGAAATGAAAGGTAGAACAAGGTCAAGATGAAGGATTCGGAATATGCCCTCGCGCTCACATACATGATCGTTGAGTTGACATGCGCCATTGTCGTGTCGCAGAGTGGCAACAAAATATGTCTCCTCGAGGATTGGAACGAACAGAAAGTTGGATGATGAGCGAAGAAGGGGACACGGAGCGCAACGACTGTGGCGGATTGCTCGGGGTCCTTGGAGTCAGAATACATTGGCGATGCCAGGCAATCTTCATACGAGGCCCTGTAACTGGGTGATCGTGGAGCTAGTCAAAAAGCGGATATAAGATACGAGTTCCTCACAGTCGCGGATCGACGAACCGAGTATGTCTTCCATTGGAAACTGGGTGATGTCGCCGTCGCTATACAAAGGGAGAAAAGATAGATTACATTTCGGCCCACAAAAGAGAGCAATATATGACATTCTTACGAAACTTCGTTTTAGAGGACCACTCTACGGGTAGGTGGAAACGTACTGCTGCGACGTTGTGTGGATAGATCCTGCAGAGAGACTCGAATCGATTGCCTGCGATCGTTCCATATTATCCAGATCCAGCTGGGAGTTAAGAATAGCCCAATAACAAACTCCTTACCTTGAGGACGTCTAATGTCGTCCCATTAACTTTCACCCGAGCGTGCACCGTTGGTCGGCGCCGTTGATAAAATCGACCCCTCGTCGGTTTGTAAAGTTATTGAGTCACATTGTACTGTGTAAAATGTCATTGGGAGAAACGGTAATTGGGCTGAGTGGAGGCTTGACGCTAAATTAGTAAATATGAACAAATCACCATCGGCCCGGTTTCCAAACGGGTCCAGCCGGCCCGGGCCACTGGCACTTCGAGTCGCGCTTCCCTCTTCTGTCGCATTTGAACGCATACTAGTCAGTTCAGAAAGTTTGTTAAACCTTGACCCTGAAATGCCATCTACGCTACCGCCGAACCCGAAGTGGCTGTCAAAGGAGGACATCAGACATCCCAGCATGATACCACTCGGAAAGGCAATCGGAAAGAGGACTCGGAGCCCCTTGCATTGTCTTTCTCGCGGTGCGACTCTCGGCCGTATTCTTTCCCCCGAACAATTTGCGCGTCCAAGTCCGGCTTAACTTCCGGAATTCTTCTGAACTTCCCTCGCTAACCTCTGACCTCATGTAATACTGCGCTATTAACTGGTCTCGGTGCTCTACTGCTATTCGCCTTGCCAAGCCCCTCCCACAGGGGCGACATGATCACCAGGCACCCTAGCGGCCGACCTCGCCATAATGGACCATTTCGTAACTTTTAATCTCTACAGCGAGAATGTGGTGATTAAGGCACTATACGGGGTCAGCAACCCCAAACACCTAAGGGTGGTTGTTCACCCTTGACAAGGTTCAACAGTATACATGTTACATACAGGTTCTCTGGGGTTAGCAGCGACTGGTCTTCAATGTAGATACTGTCCCGGGGTAAATCTGGCCTGTTTGTTTCTTTTTTGAAAAAAAAAAAAAATTGGTACGTCCCCCCACTTTTTCCTTCATGATGTATACACTCACCGATGTCGCTACTCTAGTGAACACTTGTCCAAGATCTGTTTCGACCTTGCTTTAAATTGGCGAGTACATCACTGCCAGTGGTGTATTCCTGGCGCGGTCGGCAGTTTGGTTACCGTAACCGCGGTAACCGTGGTCAGATGGGTCTGGAAACGGAAGCCCCGCTACTTGCGACCAGGTGACATACGTAGAGCAGGTCACCCAACGTCGAAAGTAAAGAAGTAACTTGTGTCTGGAACGCACTGGATCCCATCCAGCGACGGCGGAGAATCTCGTTGAGAGCCATGAAACTGCTTCCGTGCATCAGGGGTCGAGGAAGGCGAGTGGGTGTCTGGCCGTTTGAATGCAGGTAGCTTAGTCACGATGCAGGGATATTGTTACTCGCCGCGACCTGGTCAGATGGGTGCTGTCAGATGAGAGGTCAGGCGATGCTGCTCAACTCATCCGATTACTTACGCTGTCGGAGATGGACGGGTGCAGGAGTAGATTGGATTAGGTCACCGAACTCAACGTACTTCTAAAGGGCACCTCCTGGCCCTGGAGGAAGGCAGACACCTACTACTTCGGGTAGCTCGGACACGGAAAGAAGTTCGAGAGGCCGCACCGAACCCTGCGCCACCGGGGAAACTCGCTGCGATCACCAATCTCCGAGTCGTAGCGCCGACGACAGTCGGGACTACTACTATATGTGACAAAAGTGGTGAGCGCTCTATAGACGTATAAGTTGCCGGTGGAGGAATGCCATCCGTGATGTATGGACATATTCTTCCTTTTGAATGATCTTTGGAGCAACTTTCCCCGTAACGTTCACCGAACCGTGACCTTTCACATTTGCGGCCGCGTCCAATTTTAGCAGGAATTTACTTGGGAGATTCCAGCGTTGCCTATTGAATGAAGAAAGCTCTTCGTAGCATCTGGGGTTTTTGCCACTTCCGGTAGGTGAAATGGAACGAGGGCATTTGTATTTCTTCTTCTGATGTGTTAGGACTACAAGGGACCGTCACATCGATCTACGCAGAACCAAGCGACTCGGGACACATATCATACCCAAAAGATGATTCACAGAGTCACAAGGACGAAACTGCAGTCCATGTGTACAACCAATTTCCGCAGCCACTATTCTTACATCTCATCCTCTAGTCTGAATCGTGAACAGGCGTCGACCTGCATACCACACTGTACGTCTGGGGCCATCGGTAAGATGGTCATTTTCTAGGGCGGGGTTAAATCATGGGCTGAATACCGAAACTGGACATTTCAGAAACGAGAGAATCGGGAAAGGGAAAATCGTTCGTACCAGGTAGCTTTCTATCAGTAGCGTCGCCATAGCCCTTCTCTAGTTGTGGCTCTCGGGAAATGTCATATAGTGGGAAAGCGTCACTCGTTGATGCTCGCGACCGTTGCTCAGGCCCGGAGGAACGAGGCGGTGTTACGATCGTGGCCCGGACCCGATCTGAGACCGTAGAGCGTGCGGTATCGCGATATCCGGGTGGTAGACGGTCACGCAAGTAGATGCGATTGTTGAGGCTCACTAAGAAAGTGTTGGTGTACCTTGAGAGGTTTGTCAGTGTTTGGCTTGCACGTACTGTATAATATATAACTCACAATTTCCCGATGAAATCAATTCTTTTGTGCACATTAGTCTGACAGAAGATGGCGCATACTGACGGAACGAGAGGACGTACAATAACGCGTAATATACCTCATTCTGTGAATGTGACGATCAGGTCAGAAGATGAGCTGGGGCGTATCTCAGTCGGACTTACGGGAAAGGCAGCATAGAGTATAAGGGACGTGACAGCGACACTAGCTAAACGAGAAGTCAGCTGCACGTCTGCGTTGAGCTTTTTGAAAGAGGGGTACCAGTGAGCGCATTTGTCTCGATAGTAAGCTGTACCACGCGAATCAACACGAGGTTGGAGAACCCGCCATTCGGATTTCTTAGCTGTGATCAAAGGGATCAATGTACTAAAAGATCCAATAGGGTGGGATCTCGCACCAGCATCGTCATTGCCGCCGCGATCAGCATGTCCGCCATGGCACTCGCTATCGACCATGCCTAACACAACCATATGTGAGATAACATGGCCACTTAGACCAAAACGATTAGACGTACATATACAGCTCCCCTTGAAACCGCGAACTGTTTACTTGTGAGTGACTGACGTCGATTAAGATAAGCCATTTTCCGTGTAAATGCGTCCGGTACTGACTGTGATTGCCGCCCACACTGCCGCGGTTGATTGCGTAAGGGTGAACTATATCCACGAAAACGTCATGCGTGAGAATGCAGGAGTTATCAAGTATACAGACAATTGCGATGATACAACAGAACCACAACAACCGCCTGTTCAGCATCCAAATGCGATAGCAGAAGTATCCTTGAACGAGGAAGGAAGAGATTGCAGTCATCAAGGGAACGTCTATGGAGGCGTAATGGGAATCCCGGATGCGCTCCACATCGCCGAATCCTGTAACAAACCAAAAGTAGAGGTCGGCCCCAGTCAACGCTGTTTGGACGGTCTCTAGGGCGAAGAGGAAATAAGCTGAACAAGGTTTGTCTTAACACCACAGATCTTCAGAGTAACGTCGCAGACCCACTCAGAAGTTTCAGGGACAGTTTGTCGTTTGAGAAATTGTAGCTATAAACATCTGGAGGTCGATGAGCAGAGAAGCAGAGCTTCGGGGTACAAGTTATCCTCACAAACTTGAACGCAGAGAGCGCCGTACAGTGCCCAATTGATTAGCAGGCCGAAGAGCTACGCGCATTGTTGAGAATATTAGCTGCATGAAACAACAGAACGAAGCCAGGCGCACAAGAGGTGCAGCACTACAAATGATCAGAAGACTAGTATGTCAATACGGTATCGCCGAACTTACAATCTGGTGATGTCTGGGGAAACGGTTGAATTGGATGGTGACGTAGCCATTGATATTTCCGCTGTCAAAGAAACGTACGAGAGCTAGAATCGAGGAGAGGCGGGGATAGCAGTCCTGCTACTGGCCCACAGAGTGGGTTTTATAATCTGGGAGATGGAGTGGGCGAGTGCGCCGCCGGAGAAAACCGATCAAAATCCCAACGTGGTCGAGAAGTTGAGGCGTCAAATATAAACCGCCACTAGAGCCACGGGTCCTGTGTTCATGTCAGTCTTCTTTGTTTGTGATGTGAAAGAGGCGTATGCTGTAAGGTGCAGCTGGTTTCCCGAGTCTGCGCACTCCGAGTCGCCGCTTTCTTGCGCCATACAGAAACGCAACGAGTTGGGCGCAGCCATCGGAGATGACTACGATTTCTCAGGGTCCAAAGAGAAGGAGCTCAGCACGCGGCGCTCTGGCTCCAAGAGAAGCCATATCGTGGAAGCTGATGTCGCGCTACGGGCAGCATGGGCGAGGTCAGCGTCAAACAATGGCCCGAGGTTCCGAGCCACGACGAATCTCGGCTATCTAGTTCGCAGGTGCCGCTACCCATCGATAGCCACAGCATCATGATGAACCGAATGGAGAGATTGGAGAAGCGCTGTATTGTCGACGCGTTAACGTTTGTCCCCCACTCCATCATGCATTGCTGGGATGAACTTGGCAACTTGATATATTCACACACCGCGTCATCACGTCATCATCATTACCACATCGGAGTCAATGGTTCAGCACAAACTTTCTCGTCTTCTTCCCTTACGCCTCGGTATCCTCGGGAATTTACAAACCCCTTCTCTGCCAATTGCTTACTTATCGAAGAGACGAGTGCATTGGCTTCATTACTCAGAGGACACTGAATTTAGATACCGAATATCCTAAACCTGGGCCAAGAAAACGCATTATCAAGATTTTGAGGCGTAAAGCTGAAGCAATTGAATCAATATGGTACTGTAGAATATTCTCATGACTATAGCCCGGACTGATGAACCCTGTGTTCGTTCCTTCGCGTTATTCTTTCTGCCTCAACTTCCGCGGAGAACTGATGATGCACTGCCACTATAGTCTATTAGTGGGTCCGGTTTGATCCCCTGCTCACCAAATGTGGGTGTACTCCCCCAAAAAGTACCAACTAACCAAGGAGAGTGCATAAAATTGTGCAAGCTGTACTCCGAATTAATTCGCGGGTCAGTCTGGCACTTTGGATGTAGCCCGTCGTTTATCCTGTGTTTTGGGTCTATAAGCACCGCGACAGCTCATGAGTAGCACGGCTCACCTACGACACCACGGTGGACATTTCGACTTCCACGGCAGCAATACTACTGAATTTCTCATACTCTCTCCGACTCGACGGGGCACTGCTTCGTAACCTTAAATGGCGACGACGTGGCGATCCTCAATTTCTCCACGCGGGGTGGGACTTGTAACTACACGGACTGGTATGCGTCTTTCGAGACGCCGCTCCCTGTAAGTGAATTTACATAATCCCATCTCTCAGGGCCGATTTTTCGTGTCATTCTTCAGAGAGAGAGGATTCTGTATTGCGCGCTCATACGTGGCGACAAACTCCGCGCTGAAGAAAATGGTATCTTGTGCGATGATCGCAGATCGTCATCACTGGAGTTGCAGGTATTCATGACCCACTCGTGATTTCCAACAATTGCATCAGTGTCATTCATGATGAAACAGGTCGCTGCGTAGCATGAGAGTGAGAGAGCTGCTGGTGTGTGGCGGCGACTTATGAACTGGATCTTTGCTATGTTCTCTGGTTGGCCGCTTGACTCACCCCATCTATAGAGCTTGATCGATCCGCAGAATTTTTTTTTCATACTTTGGACACTAGGAGCTCTCAATGGCCACTCCCAGCTTGGTGGTATTTATGAGCCCATGGACGCGTCCTCACCTTGGTTTGCGCCTTTTCCCCCTTCGGTCTCTCTTGGGATGCGAGCACTACTCACGATGGCAAGACGCTTATTGGAAAGCAGAAGACCTTCAGGGAGCTGCCTTCGTCCAGGAATCTTACGGTGATGAGTGTATCTCCTGTCGACATGAATTCTTTCCCCTCCTCTGGTCGAATCGTTCGCGGTAAGTTCAGTATGAAGTTCCGATACAGGGGTTAACGGCGAAGAAATAGGGTCACCGAATCGCAACGACCCGTCATGAAGGGGTACCGTCAACTGAACAAGTGAACTGGCGAAGCCTGGACCCTGAATCCTTACGTATTTGGTGACTCACGTGACCGTGAAGCTTGCTTGACACCTTGAACCGACGACCTTGAACTGGCCGACATCGACTGGCACGGTTGTTAAGGAGCCTTCTTGTCTCTTGTTCTTCAAAGGCTAGGTTGTTGTTTTAAGGAGGCACGAGGGTTGGTACTGGCTTTCTTAATGACTATAAACGACGGGTGGTCTCGTCTTGATTGCTCTTGATCCTTGACCACGACTTCCCCTCCTCCCCTCTTCCCGGTGACATCACCTGTCACCTCATCAACACCGCATTCATGACTCCGGTATGATGATCTACATACCCCTGTTCCATTTCATCGCAAATTGGCATGCCAAGTCGCAAAAAAGCGAAACCCACACATTGGCGGACATTGATGAATTAATGCCGTGATCCGACGCTGACCATCCTAGGACCGTATAACTGCGGGCCATTAACAAAACAAAACGGCGACTGCCGACCTGCAGGCACTGCGCACTCACCTCTCCGCCCATGACTTTCCACAATCCCCTACTAACCCAACGTGGACGCCTGTTACAGTCCCGCCACTGAAGTATCCTGTCAAACTGCGTCCACTTCAGGATTATCCGCTCTCCCACGAAACCACGGCAATTTTCTCTCTCCCAGAGGAGAATCTGTGTGAGGCTTCCTCCACCGGATGGGATGGGGTATAAAAGTGTGGCAAGCCAGTCTTCCTCTCTTCACCCCTCTCTTAGCCATCAACTCTTCCTTTTTTCCGCCATTAACTATACTATGTCTCAAAATGAGGCCTCCGGTACGTCAAGCGTCAGGACGCTCGGAGCGACCAGTCGTTCCCATTTCTGGTGGCTTTGTTTGGCTGATTGGCGTTACGCGCCCTCTTCTCTCTCTCATACACACAGGAAATGTCCAAAACTCGGGACCCGGCGCCCCATCGAATACCGGACAAGTAAGTTTTACTTTTATTTCAGGCGCGCAGCTATGCCGTCTTTGATCCTGTGCCATCTGACGCCATAGCAGGGCAGCACCACCAATAACAACGGGGAGAACGGCCAGAATAATACCACCAGCAATGCCACCGCTCCGTTTTCGCATCCCGGTGCCAGAATGATGGCAGAGGGCTCCGCGTCCGGTGATGGGCCTTACTGGTGTAAGAAGTGCGGTCTGGCCGTCCTCACCATCTCTTGTCTTCAATGCCCGGCGTGTCTGGACAATCACCCGTGGCTTCCACCTAACTGAGTGCTGATCCTCTCACTCACCCCCCCCCTACCGGCACGTCAAGGCTCTTTTCCTTCAAAATAATAGCCTTCGCGTGTCTAGCATCGTCGTCGTCCCATCTAATACGGTGCTTCTAAAAAAAAAGTCCACTGGTTGATCTCGTCATTTGTTGTGCACAATATATTCCTCATCTCATTTCTTATGAGTGAACACCACCGCGAGCATGCACACCAGCAACGGCGAAGGAGAAGGAGTGAAAGGAGAGAGAAAAAGACCGGCTCCATCAAGTCGACGTCGACGTTCTTTGTGCCCGAAAGATACCCGTCTATAAAATGGCAGTGATGACCCAAAGGGCTGCCAACTACTATGCAAGGTATCCGTAGCTGGGCCGTTTGCAACCGCGACTCGAACCCCGAGACGACGATGAAATGACAATCGTGGGAAATGGTCGTCCCTTGCTGCAATTTGCAAATATCACCAGGATCTGTATAGTGAGCACCAGCAAAATGATGATGCCGAATATCACTGGTTACACTTGCCAGGTAGAAATTAAAGAGTCAGCCTTGAGTTAATATTGCCGTTGCAGACCGGATATGACCTAGACCAGATATGGTCCTATGGAGCAAGAGAATGTATTGGTGAGTGAGTATCAGTGTTCACGACGTGAACACTTGCAAAAAGCCAGTACATGCAGTGG
>WITN01001729.1:0-13918 GCA_015025155.1 Lactarius quietus | reverse complement strand
TACTCCGCCTCCTCGATAGTCTGGGAAACAAGGGCTCTCTTTTGGTGCTGCCACACCAGCTCTTCTTCCGCGCCTTGTCCTCCTCGGCACAAGTGGTACCCCTTCATCTTGGGATCCCGATACTTGGCGGGGATTTTGGTTTTCTTTATCCGAGTCGTCTTCACGAGCTCGGAGGGTGGCGCGGATGTGAATACCCCAGGACGTTGCGGGGTCCATGATGACGTTGGTAGGGGGGTCGACATTGATATATCGAGGCGTTGGCGGCGGAGGGACACGGAGGGGGTTGTGGTTACATGTGCAGTTGTGGATGAGTTGTCCACAGTCGTAGTGGATGTGGGAGTCGTCGGCGTCAGGATGGCCTGGACATGACAAGGCGGTCTGCTTACAACTTCCACAAACTCGCTCCACGTCACTGAGGTCGGAGCTGCTGGAACCGGGATAAGCGTTTGTGGAACAAGGATACTCTCGATGCGAGTAGTTGTTCCCTCCTCCACGCTCGAGCGGTCTTCTTCCATCCTCCATCGTCGTGTCCGCATACATCAGGGGTTTTGGGGATGTAGTCTCCTGGACTGATTTGTCTGAATGCTGCTGCGACTTCGGCATAGGTGGGCAAACAACGGTGGGAAGATGATAAGAGGTTTGTGAAGTGGTGGAGACAGCAGTAGGAGAACTGGACATTGTTCGTCGAAGGAAGAACTGATGTGCTTCATCCAATGACTGGCCTGTCTTTATACGTGAGGAAGTGGGGTTCAAAGTCCGTTTGAACTCAGCTAAGGCGTCAGGGGCATGTACGTCAGTGGCGTTGACCCACTGCGACTCCGAGTCTGGATAGCCCTTCCATTTGATGAGGAATTGTTTGCGCCTTGTTCTGCCGAACTGCCGTTGGTCTAGAATCTTCTCAATTTCATATTCTTCTTCACCATCGATTAATTCAGGGGGAGGTCTTGGGAAATTTGGTCCGTGAAAGGAAGTCTCGCGATAAGGAGTGAGAAGATCGATGTGAAACACGTCATGAATACTCCATTTGGGAGGTAATTCCAATCGATAGTTGACAGGGGACATCACCTGAACAATCTGGAAGGGTCCATGTCGTTTGGGCGCAAGTTTGGCGCTTGGTTGATAAGTGCGCAGGTGACGTCCCTCCAGCCATACACGATCCCCTATTTGGAACTTGGGCGTATCTTTATGTGCGACCCATGATTTTTGTGCCTTGATGATTTGTTTTTGCGCCTGTTCCCGTGCTTCTTTGAACTGATCAAGGCGCAACTTCACTTGCGGAATGGGGCTAGGCGTCGAGTTCCAATCAGCACGAGGATTATGCCCCATCAGAAGGAAGAATGGAGACTGCCCTGTAGCCTCGTTAGGCCAATTGTTATGCGTGAATTCTGCTATAGGAAGATAAAGATTCCAATTGTCTTGTCTTTCGTTTACCCAGAAGCGGAGATATTGTTCGAGCCACTGATTGGTCCGCTCCGACTGTCCATCCGTTCGAGGGTGATACGCAGTGGAAATATTTTGCGTTATTCCCAATTGTTTGCATAGTTCTCTGGTGAACTTGGACGCGAATCTGGGATCCCTGTCACTAATGATCTTGTTTGGTAATCCATATCGCATAAACACGTGTTTGATATATAGCATGGCTGTTTCTTCCGCGTCGATTTCCTCGTTGCAAGGAATGAACACAGATGCTTTGGTACAGTCATGATCAGTGACTGTAAGGATTGAATCGTAACCCTGCGCAATGGGTAATTTAGTGATGAAATCGAGAGCGATAGTCTCGAATGGCATAGCTTCCGGTTTAGGAAAGATGGGTTGTAACGGAGCCCTAATAGGGCGATTGTTGACTTTGTGTCGTTGGCATTCGGCGCAACCTCTGACGTAAGCTAATACGTCTTGTCGTATGGTCGGCCACCAATAGTATCGTTCTACTATCTTGCCAGTTTTATTGATCCCGGGATGACCGTGTACTGGGGTGTCGTGGTGAGTGGCAATTATTGATTTTGTTTTTCACTTCCCTGAGTAATCACCCTTCGGCCTTCCTTGTACCACGTCCCATTGATCTTTTTGAGTTTATGCGGATCTACCCATGGTTTGATGATCTTTTCATCTTGTACGTCTTCGCGGTTAGTCGACATTAGTTCTTCTACCGTGAACGTTGCTCGTGCGAATACTTTGTCGGTAGCACTGTGACGTTTTCGTTATCTTGTTCCCCGTGATCATAATCGGGTCGTCTTGATAACGCATCTGCTCGTCCATTTGCGGTTCCCTTTATGTGATGAATTTCGAGATCGTATTCGGATAGTTCCAATACTTCCCTTGCGACTCGTCTACTAATTTTCTGAGGTTCTCTCCAGTATCGCAAGTTCATGTGATCCGAGAATACTTTGATCTTATGATGTGACCCTGCTAATAAAGGTCGCCAATGTCGTAACGCTTTGACGATAGCCAATAATTCCAGATCATAGATGTCGTAATTTCGTTCTGCTGCGTTTAGTGTCGCAGAATAGTAGCCTATGGGATGTCTTTTGCCATCAGATTTCTTTTGGAGTAACACTGCTCCCACCGCGAATCCTGATGCGTCTACTTCCATTTCGAATTGATCTTGTAATACCGGATGTGCCAGCACCGGTTCAGTTGTGACCCGTCGTTTTAAGAGGTCAAATGCATGTTGTTCGTTGGGCCCCAATGCCATTCCGTAGCTTTCTTGTGAGTTCGTTCAATGGTTTGGCAATTGATGCGAATCCTCTGATGAATAGGCGGTAAAAATTGCAAAATCCCAAAAAGGATCGTACGTCCTTAACTTTGGTTGGCGCTGGCCAATGTTTTATGCCCGCAATTTTGACGGGATCCATACGCGTTACCCCTTTTTCAAGGATTACCCCCAGGTAATCAAGGGACGGGGAGTGGAAAGTGCATTTCTCGGGCTTGAAAAATAAGTCATATCGCGCTGCGACCGTCAATACGTCTCGAACTGCTTTGATATGGTCCGCCAAATTTGTTCGTGTGGCGATTCCGATGTCGTCCATATAGACACGAATAGTGGTCCCTTTTGCGTCATGTTTGGCAATCGTATCTCGGTATATGTGATTCATCATCGACTGAAATGTAGCAGGTGAGTTCGTCAAGCCAAAGAACATCACCGTTGGTTCGAAAAGCCCGTAAGGCGTTTTGAACGCTGCTTTGTGCTCATCTCCTGTTTTTATGCGGATATTGTTGTATCCCCATCGTACATCGAGTTTGGTATAGATGTGAGCACCGCTAAGGTCTTTGATGAGAGTCTGAATGAGTGGTAATGGGTAGTTGTTGCGGATGGTGAACTCGTTGATCCGCGATAGTCTTGCACTGGTCGCAGTTTTCCATCTTTCTTTTTGACAAAGAAAAATGGTGACGCGTATTGCGATTTTGAGGGTCTAATGTACCCCTTTTTGAGGTGTTCGGTAATGAAGTCTCGTAATGGCTTATCTTCTAATTGCGAAAGTTCATATATGGAACAATTGATGTGGTCGGGAGTATTTGCTTTGAATTCTATTGCATGATCCCATTCTCGAGATGGGGGAAATCGATGTGATTCTTCTTCGCTAAAGACCCTTTTGAAGTCCTTGTATTCTTCCGGCACTTCACTTTTTTTGGTTGGGTCCTGCGGCGATGGCAAGATCAGTAGCTGCTCCCCTGATAGAACATTGTGCTCCCAATCTGGTCATAATATTGTCCTTCATTGTTTTAGAAAGGAGATGGGCCACTACGCTGGTATTAACCAGGGGATGGCAGGATTTGACTACAATTGGTAATGTTTGTTCGTCGATAGTTCCGTGTTTCCAGCTGAATTTTGGTTCGAATGTGCTAAGCCAGGGATATCCAAAGAGGAGATCCTCTTTCCCAATATCGGCTAGTAGGAATCTCATTTTCCTAGTAATTCCTTTCGTCAGTATTTGTAAGTCGACGAAGTGAGTGACTGATCCCCTTTTGTTGGTCGTATCATCGATATTAAATAGTTGTTTTGGGTTTGGCAATAGGGCCGCGCCCAAACCCATTCGTTTCACAAATCGTGGATTGATGAAGTTGTCCGTTGCTCCTGAGTCCACTAATGTTTTTATATCGGCCTTGTTGCTGCTGGTTCGGATTGATACTGGAATTCGCATAGAACGGAAGCGAGTTATGTATACAGCATTACAACGTAGAGCCCTCACCCAGGCCGTCGGGTTTAGGCGTCCCCAAAATCCTTATTCCCCATCAACTCCTGCATTGCCATGGCCTTGAATTCCTCGGTTTCATTGGCTGCCATTCGCAGCCATTCATTCTTCCTTTCTTCGGTAGTGCGGTTGTCCGCTACCATTTGAGCGATGTGGAGGTCCTCCCCTATTTCAGAGCGATCGTCCACTACCTCTAAGCCCCTTGTGTTGCTAAAGGGCCTAGGGGGATTACGTGGATGACGTGGCTGGGAGCAATTGCGACTGAGGTGTCCTTTCTTTTGGCAATTATAGCAAATTACTTCCCTGAGATCTGGGGGTTGCCTCCTTCGCAGGAATCCTTCACGAGGTTTGAAAGGTGGTTGGGAATTGTTAAGGTATGGCCTTGGTTGTGCCAATGCGTCTTCCGCATGTGCGAGCCGTCCTCTGGCTCTGGCTCGATCGGCGGACGTGTCCATCGCATCTGGATGACGTCTAAATTGCCTCCAATTAGTTTGAGTTGGTGGTGGTGCTCGAGGTTGTATCTTGTATTGATCAATTTTGTTCTTCATGTGAAGATATTGACCTTGGCGTTTAATGGCGGATCGTTTCCAATCGTCGTAGTCGGTGGGGTTGTCGTGAAGATAGATGGTCTCGTGTAATTTGGTTGGCAATCCATTTGCGAATAGATCGAGGACCATCGGTTGATCTATGTTGTAGCCAGCATATCTGACTAGTTGTTCGAATTTCGCCACGTACGCGTCAATATCCCCTTTCTCCATCTTGATGCCTCTTCGCAATTCTGTTTGCGCTTTCTCTTCCTTTAAGGTGTCCGCGTATTGCCTCATAAACGAGGAGTGTGTGTTGTACCATAGCCAAGCGTCATAAGGATCTCTCCCATTGACGTCTACTTGAACTCGTAGCCAAGCGACCATTGATCCTACCCATTCGGTTACCGCCGTTCCTTGAATGTACGTGAGAAATAACATAGCTTTTTGGTATGGGTTGCGCATGATGGAATGAGTATTGTTGATTCCTTCGTACAGGCTCCATTGCATGAGAAATTCTTCCGCTTTTTCTCTATCGCCTGCAAATATTGCTGGTGGATTTCCGCAGAACTTGTCATGGGGCGCTGGTACGGGTGCTGGTGCCACTGGTATTGCTGCTGGGGGGTTTCCGGCAGGTGGTCCCGCTCCTCCACCTCCGCCGTTACCTCCACCTCCTCCTCCACCATTACCTCCTCCATTACCTCCTCCTGGGTTTCCTCCTTGTCCTCCTTGAGGTGGGTCCATAAGGGCTCGAAATGCCATGACTGTTGGCGCTACTGGTGAGGTAGTGAGAGAGTAAGTGGGCTGCGCAGTTGAAGTTCCGGTGGCAGCCTGTGATTGGACATGAGAGGTGAGCGTCGTCATAGCTCCTAAACGTAATGATTCGGTAGCGAGTGCTAGATTGATTCCTTGTTGTGATGGCGAAGATGATCTCTCTCTATGAGATACGTTACTCTTCGTACTCGGTGATTTGGGTGGTGTAGTAGACGATGGTTTGGGGTTATTGCTGTCCAATTCTTGCACTTCTTCTTGTGTGAGTTCGTTGATGTAAATATCACAGCCTAAATCTTCTAAGGCTGGTCGGAATCCTTCCCACTCTCCGGTTCCGTTCTGTGTTTCAAACCAGCGAATTTCCACCCAAAGGTATCGTTCGGGAAGGAACTCAACTGCGACACTTCGATTATCGTCGTCACTCTTGGCGTGATACCCGGTGGTACCTGTAGTACTACTATACCGGTATTCTGTATTCTTGCGAAACCTCTGTGGTACGTTGTCGGCGCCTCTGTGTTGGAACCAGAGGTCGTCACAGTTATGGCAGCGGTCTCGTGTAGTTTCTGATGACGCCACGTTGAAGCTTGGTCTTAATGTAGCGTTATCACCTAACGCTTGTTCGACTTGAACACTTCTGCGGCGCGAAGGACGGTTGTACGGATGAATCGTGATAGTCACTGGCAACTCAGCTTCAGTTGCACTGCCACTAGGTCGTTTGACTAGACACTAGGGTATCCAAAGGATAAGCTTCAATCGATAGATTGGAAGAGACGAAGAATCGACTGGTGATGATTCAAGAAGACCAAGCTAGAGAGCCTTGGTCTTTACTACACGACTTATATACAGTTACGCGCTGGCTTTAAAGCGCAGCTTAGAATCCAAACCCTAGTACTGCTATACTAGTAATGAGTCATAGTTCGTTCTAATAATACCTGAAACACCGGTGAACCCAAGTACCGGCGACGCGTCAGTGTCCATGACTAATTGAGGCTTACTATCGTAGTCATAACCGTATAGTAAGCATCCCGAACTCCGAGATCGCGTAATGATGATGATGATGAGTCCACGACATGTCAAAACGTGACACTGCTGATGACACCTGTCCTTGGCTCTCCAGTTTGTGAGTGGCTGTGGTGCCTCACTGCATTTCTAGCCTGCTGATGACACCTGTCCTTGGCTCTCCAGGGGGTGAGTGGCTGTGGTGCCTCACTGCATTTCTAGCCTGCTGATGACACCTGTCCTTGGCTCTCCAGTTTGTGAGTGGCTGTGGTGCCTCACTGCATTTCTAGCCTGCTGATGACACCTGTCCTTGGCTCTCCAGGGGGTGAGTGGCTGTGGTGCCTCACTGCATTTCTAGCCTGCTGATGACACCTGTCCTTGGCTCTCCAGTCTGTGAGTGGCTGTGGTGCCTCACTGCATTTCTAGCCTGCTGATGACACCTGTCCTTGGCTCTCCAGGAAGTGAGTGGCTGTGGTGCCTCACTGCATTTCTAGCCTGCTGATGACACCTGTCTTTGGCTTTTCAGTTGGTGAGTGCTGTGGTGCCTCACTGCATTTCTAGCCTGCTCATAACACCTGTCTTGATTCTTCAGAATGTGAGTGGATACCTGCTCTGTTGTGTTTTATGCTTGCTGATAATGTATATCCTTGCCTCTTCACTAATCATCCTTATCTCTGTCTTACTAGAATGTATGTGTGCTCTCTTTCTAACTCAGTTCATGTTCTCACTTGGGTTGTTTTAGGGGGTAAGTGCACACTAAACATTTACAGTATTAAACAATTCTCACTTCATTATAAGATAAAGAATGTCAAGTCACTGCCTGCAATTCACAATGTTTTATTCCTCTTATTCTGGATATCTCAATGGCTTATTGTAGCGTTATCACCTAACGCTTGTTCGACTTGAACACTTCTGCGGCGTGAAGGACGGTTGTACGGATGAATCGTGATAGTCACTGGCAACTCAGCTTCAGTTGCACTGCCACTAGGTCGTTTGACTAGACACTAGGGTATCCAAAGGATAAGCTTCAATCGATAGATTGGAAGAGACGAAGAATCGACTGGTGATGATTCAAGAAGACCAAGCTAGAGAGCCTTGGTCTTTACTACACGACTTATATACAGTTACGCGCTGGCTTTAAAGCGCAGCTTAGAATCCAAACCCTAGTACCGCTATACTAGTAATGAGTCATAGTCCGTTCTAATAATACCTGAAACACCGGTGAACCCAAGTACCGGCGACGCGTCAGTGTCCATGACTAATTGAGGCTTACTATCGTAGTCATAACCGTATAGTAAGCATCCCGAACTCCGAGATCTCGTAATGATGATGATGATGATGAGTCCGCGACATGTCAAAACGTGACATTACCCCTTTTTCAGGTAGAACGTCCTCGTTCAAACACCCAGGGAATAATAGTCGCACCTCGGCTGACCGAAACCTCCTGATCCATAATCCTCTGTAGTCCGTTAGCCTCCTCGAGCCGGCGCGTACACTTCCTGATCTCATTGCCAACCACATACTGCTCGTTCTCCAGAGCAGTGATCCGTTCTGCTAGCTCGGAGTACCGGCTGGTGATAGCCCGGTATCGCAGGACCTCCGCCCATAGCGACCGATCTGGGATCTGCCCCATGGCCAGGTCGACCCCATGGCGATCACCAAAATCCTGTCGCAAGTACCGCATTTGGTCATGCGTATAATGGCGGTCGTTATCCACGTTGTCAAAGTCAGGAGCAGCGTGTACTTCACCTTGTTGAATGTCCCCACCCTTCTTCATGCATCCGTAGACGATGGGGTTGTTGCCCGGCATCACATGGATGTACTTGGCGACGGTAATATGACCATTCTCGGTCATCTTGAAGTTAATGAACCTGGGGGGTATGTTTAGTTCGAACCCATCAGGGGCGTCAATCTTGTCCCGATTGCGCTGCTGCTCGGCTGGTACTCCGCCTCCTCGATAGTCTGGGAAACAAGGGCTCTCTTTTGGTGCTGCCACACCAGCTCTTCTTCCGTGTCTCGCCCTCCTCGGCACAAGTGGTACCCCTTCATCTTGGGATCCCGATACTTGGCGGGGATTTTGGTTTTCTTTATCCGAGTCGTCTTCACGAGCTCGGAGGGTGGCGCGGATGTGAATACCCCAGGACATTGCGGGGTCCATGATGACGTTGGTAGGGGGGTCGACATTGATATATCGAGGCGTTGGCGGCGGAGGGACACGGAGGGGGTTGTGGTTACATGTGCAGTTGTGGATAAGTTGTCCACAGTCATAGTGGATGTGGGAATCGTCGGCGTCAGGATGGCCTGGACATGACAAGGCGGTCTGCTTACAACTTCCACAAACTCGCTCCACGTCACTGAGGTCGGAGCTGACTGGAACCGGGATAAGCGTTTGTGGAACAAGGATACTCTCGACGCGAGTAGTTGTTCCCTCCTCCATGCTCGAGCGGTCTTCTTCCAATCCTCCGTCGTCGTGTCCACATACATCAGGGGTTTTGGGGATGTAGTCTCCTGGACTGATTTGTCTGAATGCTGCTGCGACTTCGGCATAGGTGGGCGAAACAATGGTGGGAAGATGATAAGAGGTTTGTGAAGTGGTGGAGACAGCAGTAGGAGAACTGGACATTGTTCGTCGAAGGAAGAACTGATGTGCTTCATCCAATGACTGGCCTGTCTTTATACGTGAGGAAGTGGGGTTCAAAGTCCGTTTAAACTCAGCTAAGGCATCAGGGGCATGTACGTCAGTGGCGTTGACCCACTGCGACTCCGAGTCTGGATAGCCCTTCCATTTGATGAGGAATTGCTTGCGCCTTGTTCTGCCGAACTGCCGTTGGTCTAGAATCTTCTCAATTTCATATTCTTCTTCACCATCGATTAATTCAGGGGGAGGTCTTGGGAAATTTGGTCCGTGAAAGGAAGTCTCGCGATAAGGAGTGAGAAGATCGATGTGAAACACGTCATGAATACTCCATTTGGGAGGTAATTCCAATCGATAGTTGACAGGGGACATCACCTGAACAATCTGGAAGGGTCCATGTCGTTTGGGCGCAAGCTTGGCGCTTGGTTGATAAGTGCGCAGGTGACGTCCCTCCAGCCATACACGATCCCCTATTTGGAACTTGGGCGTATCTTTATGTGCGACCCATGATTTTTGTGCCTTGATGATTTGTTTTTGCGCCTGTTCCCGTGCTTCTTTGAACTGATCAAGGCGCAACTTTACTTGCGGAATGGGGCTAGGCGTCGAGTTCCAATCAGCACGAGGATTATGCCCCATCAGAAGGAAGAATGGAGACTGCCCTGTAGCCTCGTTAGGCCAATTGTTATGCGTGAATTCTGCTATAGGAAGATAAAGATTCCAATTGTCTTGTCTTTCGTTTACCCAGAAGCGGAGATATTGTTCGAGCCACTGATTGGTCCGCTCCGACTGTCCATCCGTTCGAGGGTGATACGCAGTGGAAATATTTTGCGTTATTCCCAATTGTTTGCATAGTTCTCTGGTGAACTTGGACGCGAATCTGGGATCCCTGTCACTAATGATCTTGTTTGGTAATCCATATCGCATAAACACGTGTTTGATATATAGCATGGCTGTTTCTTCCGCGTCGATTTCCTCGTTGCAAGGAATGAACACAGATGCTTTGGTACAGTCATGATCAGTGACTGTCAGGATTGAATCGTAACCCTGCGCAATGGGTAATTTAGTGATGAAATCGAGAGCGATAGTCTCGAATGGCATAGCTTCCGGTTTAGGAAAGATAGGTTGTAACGGAGCCCTAATAGGGCGATTGTTGACTTTGTGTCGTTGGCATTCGGCGCAACCTCTGACGTAAGCTAATACGTCTTGTCGTATGGTCGGCCACCAATAGTATCGTTCTACTATCTTGCCAGTTTTATTGATCCCGGGATGACCGTGTACTGGGGTGTCGTGGTGAGTGGCAATTATTGATTTTTGTTTTTCACTTCCCTGAGTAATCACCCTTCGGCCTTCCTTGTACCACGTCCCATTGATCTTTTTGAGTTTATGCGGATCTACCCATGGTTTGATGATCTTTTCGTCTTGTACGTCTTCGCGGTTAGTCGACATTAGTTCCTCTACCGTGAATGTTGCTCGTGCGAATACTTTGTCCGGTAGTACTGTGACGTTTTCGTTATCTTGTTCCCCGTGATCATAATCGGGTCGTCTTGATAACGCATCTGCTCGTCCATTTGCGGTTCCCTTTATGTGATGAATTTCGAGATCGTATTCGGATAGTTCCAATACTTCCCTTGCGACTCGTCTACTAATTTTCTGAGGTTCTCTCCAGTATCGCAAGTTCATGTGGTCCGAGAATACTTTGATCTTGTGATGTGACCCTGCTAATAAAGGTCGCCAATGTCGTAACGCTTTGACGATAGCCAATAATTCCAGATCATAGATGTCGTAATTTCGCTCTGCTGCGTTTAGCGTCGCAGAATAGTAGCCTATGGGATGTCTTTTGCCATCAGATTTCTTTTGGAGTAACACTGCTCCCACCGCGAATCCTGATGCGTCTACTTCCATTTCGAATTGATTTTGTAATACCGGATGTGCCAGCACCGGTTCAGTTGTGACCCGTCGTTTTAAGAGATCAAATGCATGTTGTTCAGTTGGGCCCCAATGCCATTCCGTGGCTTTCTTTGTGAGTTCGTTCAATGGTTTGGCAATTGATGCGAATCCTCTGATGAACAGGCGGTAAAAATTGCAAAATCCCAAAAAGGATCGTACGTCCTTAACTTTGGTTGGCGCTGGCCAATTTTTTATGCCCGCAATTTTGACGGGATCCATACGCGTTACCCCTTTTTCAAGGATTACCCCCAGGTAATCAAGGGACGGGGAGTGGAAAGTGCATTTCTCGGGCTTGAAAAATAAGTCATATCGCGCTGCTACCGTCAATACGTCTCGAACTGCTTTGACATGGTCCGCCAAGTTTGTTCGTGTGGCGATACCGATGTCGTCCATATAGACACGAATAGTGGTCCCTTTTGCGTCATGTTTGGCAATCGTATCCCGGTATATGTGATTCATCATTGACTGAAATGTAGCAGGTGAGTTCGTCAAGCCAAAGAACATCACCGTTGGTTCGAAAAGCCCGTAAGGCGTTTTGAACGCTGCTTTGTGCTCATCTCCTGTTTTTATGCGGATATTGTTGTATCCCCATCGTACATCGAGTTTGGTATAGATGTGAGCACCGCTAAGGTCTTTGATGAGAGTCTGAATGAGTGGTAAGGGATAGTTGTTGCGGATAGTGAACTCGTTGATCCGTCGATAGTCTTGCACTGGTCGCAGTTTTCCATCTTTCTTTTTGACAAAGAAAAATGGTGACGCGTATTGCGATTTTGAGGGTCTAATGTACCCCTTTTTGAGGTGTTCGGTAATGAAGTCTCGTAATGGCTTATCTTCTAATTGCGAGAGTTCATATATGGAGCAATTGATGTGGTCAGGAGTATTTGCTTTGAAATCTATTGCATGATCCCATTCTCGAGATGGGGGAAATCGATGTGATTCTTCTTCGCTAAAGACCCTTTTGAAATCCTTGTATTCTTCCGGTACTTCACTTTTTTTGTTGGGTCCTGCGGCGATGGCGAGATCAGTAGCTGCTCCCCTGATAGAACATTGTGCTCCCAATCTGGTCATAATATTGTCCTTCATCGTTTTAGAAAGGAGATGGGCCACTACACTGGTATTAACCAGGGGATGGCAGGATTTGACTACAATTGGTAATGTTTGTTCGTCGATAGTTCCGTGTTTCCAGCTGAATTTTGGTTCGAATGTGCTAAGCCAGGGATATCCAAAGAGGAGATCCTCTTTCCCAATATCGGCTAATAGGAATCTCATTTTCCTAGTAATTCCTTTTGTCAGTATTTGTAAGTCGACAAAGTGAGTGACTGATCCCCTTTTGTTGGTCGTATCATCGATATTAAATAGTTGTTTTGGGTTTGGCAATAGGGCCGCGCCTAAACCCATTCGTTTCACAAATCGTGGATTTATGAAATTGTCCGTTGCTCCTGAGTCCACTAATGTTTTTATATCGGCCTTGTTGCTGCTGGTTCGGATTGATACTGGAATTCGCATAGAACGGAAGCGAGTTATGTATACAGCATTACAACGTAGAGCCCTCACCCAGGCCGTCGGGTTTAGGCGTCCCCAAAATCCTTATTCCCCATCAACTCCTGCATTGCCATGGCCTTGAATTCCTCGGTTTCATTGGCTGCCATTCGCAGCCACTCATTCTTCCTTTCTTCGGTAGTGCGGTTGTCCGCTACCATTTGAGCGATGTGGAGGTCCTCCCCTACTTCAGAGCGATCGTCCACTACCTCTAAGCCCCTAGTGTTGATAAAGGGCCTAGGTGTAGCGTTATCACCTAACGCTTGTTCGACTTGAACACGTCTGCGGCGTGAAGGACGGTTGTACGGATGAATCGTGATAGTCACTGGCAACTCAGCTTCAGTTGCACTGCCACTAGGTCGTTTGACTAGACACTAGGGTATCCAAAGGATAAGCTTCAATCGATAGATTGGAAGAGACGAAGAGTCGACTGGTGATGATTCAAGAAGACCAAGCTAGAGAGCCTTGGTCTTTACTACACGACTTATATACAGTTACGCGCTGGCTTTAAAGCGCAGCTTAGAATCCAAACCCTAGTACCGCTATACTAGTAATGAGTCATAGTCCGTTCTAATAATACCTGAAACACCGGTGAACCCAAGTACCGGCGACGCGTCAGTGTCCATGACTAATTGAGGCTTACTATCGTAGTCATAACCGTATAGTAAGCATCCCGAACTCCGAGATCTCGTAATGATGATGATGATGATAAGTCCGCGACATGTCAAAACGTGACATTACCCCTTTTTCAGGTAGAACGTCCTCGTTCAAACACCCAGGGAATAATAGTCGCACCTCTGCTGACCGAAACCTCCTGATCCATAATCCTCTGTAGTCCGTTAGCCTCCTCGAGCCGGCGCGTACACTTCCTGATCTCATTGCCAACCACATACTGCTCGTTCTCCAGAGCAGTGATCCGTTCTGCTAGCTCGGAGTACCGGCTGGTGATAGCCCGGTATCGCAGGACCTCCGCCCATAGCGACCGATCTGGGATCTGCCCCATGGCCAGGTCGACCCCATGGCGATCACCAAAATCCTGTCGCAAGTACCGCATTTGGTCATGCGTGTAATGGCGGTCGTTATCCACGTTGTCAAAGTCAGGAGCAGCGTGTACTTCACCTTGTTGAATATCCCCGCCCTTCTCCATGCATCCGTAGACGATGGGGTTATTACCCGGCATCACATGGATGTACTTGGCGATGGTAAGATGACCATTCTCGGTCATCTTGAAGTTGATGAACCTGGGGGGTATGTTTAGTTCGAACCCATCAGGGGCGTCAACCTTGTCCCGATTGCGCTGTTGCTCGGCTGGT
>WITN01001728.1:0-13932 GCA_015025155.1 Lactarius quietus | reverse complement strand
GGTGGGGCGTTGTCAGGATGATGAATGAGTAAGTTCTCAAGAGTCGTCAGAGTAATAGATTGTTGACCATTGGCCAGGTTGTGAAAGGGTCCGATGACGTTCAAACATCACCTGTCCGCATCTTAACGAGGAAGCGATAATGATAGGCTTTAAAACCTACCCTCATGAATGTCGGTAAATACCCAATCATCTTTTAGCACGATATGCCGACTTCGAGCCCTGGCTCGGCTGTAGCGAGGATGTGCTTGTCAAGTTGTCGGGAATAACTTTCGCTATGTAGGCAGTAGGGTTCATACCTTCTCTCGCACACCGTTATTCCAGGACTCTTCCACCGTTTGTACCAAGCATCGTGTGCATGAGTCGGGGGCGTACTTGGGTGCACTTGGAACTTGGAGTGCTGTGTCTTGACGTTTGTCTTCGGCCAGGACCGCCTTCCTAGGTGGGTTACAAGGTTTTTCCGGAGTTGGAACATAGTCAGAAAGGGCCTCCCAGTCCCAACCGGTGACTTCCTTCTCGAGGTCAATCTGTCCTGCCGAGTGGAGCTGAAACTTTGGGGTGCGGGTAATATTCTGTACAGAATGGCGGCGGGTGGGTGTCACTGGGACTGGAGTATCTTGAAGGAGCTGTGCCATGAAGGCATTCTCCTCCGCGGTAGACGGAAGCATAAGTGGTGCACTGGTGCCTGGCAGTGGATGGATGGGACGCCGCGTCAAGTCACGGGATCGCGTTGCTTACACAATCATAACCGTGCTGCTCCGATGCAACACCGACGGACCGTCAAGAGCACCAAGCATGTTGTCCTCGATCCTCACATTCCCATTCCACATTTTGGCCAGTATAGTTCGGTTCATTTTTCACACACTGCGTATCCCTATCCCACGACTTCCGTTTTCATCTCTTAATTTCTACCGTCCTCTCATTCCAAGGCCCTCCACACGCTCCGACCCTTACACCGTCTCTGACCGTTGGGTCCGCAGCCTTGAAGAGGAGACGGGCGCCCACTGTTGGAGTCGTGCAAGTCTCGTGGCCGGCGCTGGCCCTTCCACTTCACGGCTCCAAACTAGCGAACTTCGCAGCCGAATGGGCACCGGTTCGCCGAGATTGCTGCCGGACTTCACCTTAGGCAGCTACGACGAGATTTTACGGTTATGCCAGTCGGAGATGCGCATCGGCTGTATCATCCTGGTGAGTAACGAGCACGACGACGTTCCAGACTTCAAGCGGTAAGCTGTCGTACTTTCATCACTACCACACTTTCCCAATAAATATACAGGCATACTTTGACGGACCTTACTCTCGTCGAGCTTTTTAATAAGCACAAGTTTGTCGTTTGGGTGGTGACGTCCGTGAGCGTGAAGCTTGGAGTGGTGCGTTTTCCTTCTATAAGTCCTTCGCTTCTCATGCAGGGTGACAGCCGCACAGAAACTGCAAGCTACCACTTTCCCATTCGTGGCATTTGTTGCTCTCCAGCCCCCCCGTGCCTCTTCCTTTATGGGCGCATCTTCAAGATCACCCTCATCACCTTCCCTTACTATCCTATCCCGACATCAGGGACCCTCGAATCCGGGGTCGGCCCCAACAAGCGCTAGCTCGTTGACTGATCAAATCACCCTTCAACTAATTCCTCGCGTCATGCCATTCCTAGAAGGTCTCCGATTGGCAGCAACAGAGCGTGCCCATGAGCGCGCATTGCGTGAGGAACAAGATGCTGCATTTCGCGAGAGCGCGCGTCGGGATCGAGAGAAGGAGGCACGCCGCATTGAGCAGGCACGCTGCGCTGCGGAACTCGAGAAAGCTGAATTGGAACGCAGGCGTGCCGTAGAAGAAACTCTTGCTCGTGTTGCCGATGCACGGGATCTTTGGCGACGCCAGTTCCGACATCTATTGATCCCACCCGACACGTCCTCGGACGTAGACCAAATCCGGATAACTATTCGCCTACCTGATGGTCAACGCCTCGTACGTTTGGTTGCGCGGAGCTCGACTGTGACCTCCCTCTACTGTTATGTTGACGCACACCTTACCCATACCGACCTAACCCAAACCGACACAAAGACTCTCACACCTGTGGCAGAGAAGAGCCTTCAAGAGCTTATACAATCGTCCGGGAAACTTGCCGAAGTTTGGTGGGGTTTCTGCTTATTCACTGCGTACCCCCGCCAAGCAATTCCTTGGCAACCTGTTGTTAGCTTGATGGATATCGAAGGACTAGGCAATGGTGGCCAGATCGTTGTCGAGACGAGAGGGGAGAGTGAGCACAGTGACGATGGATATGATACTGAAAAGAGCGAATGATGTTGGCGTAGTTTGCGTTTTGCAGGTGAAAGAGGAAGGTGTATAGGGTACAGTCACTGTGCAGTACATTGATACGCATGGCATTATGTGACCTCGAAAGGTGAAAGACCCAGCAGCGCAAGTCACTATTCACTGACTCAGAATCGTACGCACGAATGATTCATAATTCACGTTCCCATCGCTATTGCCGTCCAGATTATTGAGCGTCAGAGTGACGAGGAAGAGACACTTACGCGCCAATCTGCACACCTTTCAGCAGCTCGTCCACTTCCTCATCGGACATTTTCTCCCCAAGCTGGGTTAGTACGTACCGCAACTCGCCTGCGCCGATGAAGCCGTTGCCTTCCTTGTCAAAGACTTGAAATCCACGAATGAACTCCTCTGCAAGAAGGCGTTTAGCAAGGACGTCTATCGTCTCTTTAGCAAAGACGTACCAGGGGTACCCGCGGGTTTAAAGCCGTCTGGTCGGTTCAGAATCATCAAGAATGTCTTATAATCGACTGCAGGAGTAGATGTGAATGATGGGCTGGTAGCTGGGACTTCCAAGACTAACCGTCTCGTGGGGCGCTTGCAACAATATCAGCGACCTCTGCCTGAGTAGGGTTTTGCCCCAGCGCACGCAAGAGGTCACCGATAGTCTCGCGGGGTACGGCGCCAGTACCCTTCTTATCGAAGAGGGCAAAAGCCTCCTTGTACTCTGCCAAATATGAGCATCGGCGGAGACAGCATAGAATAAACCCAACCTGCATTATCACTCTTGCGGAAAGTATAAATTGATAGCCCAGACATAGACTCCGTGAGCACTTACCATGGTCGTCGTTCAGAATTCAGAATATGAGATCGAGGCGAACCAGCTACACTTACCACAATTGGGCAGTTTCGGCCGAACCGAGACGAGCCGCTTCCCCGGGCTCATGAGAATTTTCTTAGATGCTCAAACAGCTTCTGCAGAATAGGCGAACTCTGGTAATAACAATTTACATATACATCCCGCCGTCGCCAACATCGCCGTGGTATTTGATCCCCGACTGTTTCAGCAGGACTGTGCGACCCGTGCTCTGCCAAGGTTGGGGTTCTCGCGTTCCAGTGAGTTTCACAAGACAAATATGGATCTCCTTCAAAACGTTTTCCGACCAAATGGGGTCACCCTTATCAGCAGAGGATGGAGACGGTAAGGTATCATGTCCCCGAGGAATAGGGACATATGGCGAAGGTAATAGAAGCACGATTGCCTCCATTTGCGATGTTGGGAGAGCTGCGATAGACGCAAAGGCTGCACAGGTAGCTTGTATGAGATTGGGAGGCGAAAAGGGGATGAGAAAGGGGGCCTAACGAGAGACGAAATCAGTACCGTTGCTGTGAAAAACCGAGTACATACGGGGGTCTCGCCGCTGCGCGTCCGCAGGTAGCGCACGGGGGCACGATAAGCCTCGAGCGGTGCCTGGTTAACATATAGAGGAACTGAATACACGTCCAGAAGCAAAAGCCTCAGTCGTACGTCAGTTTGGGTCAGAGTAGACAAGACACGCTATTCACCATTTGGGGTTGAAGAAACCGATGATGCCCTCTGCATATGCATGCATTTCCCAAGTGGATAGACTTGCAGAAGTTTCGGATACTATAATCGCTGCGTCTGACCAGGAGGGCAAGAACATGCAACCAACCTTGATACGCTGAATCAACATGGCTGGTAAGTAGTCATGAGAAGAACACGAGTTACTGGGAGCTCATCCACAATAACCACTGCCCGCTGTTCGCCAAGCTGCGCTCCCTGAGCCCAGGCCTTTCCCGCATCGCCAGATGCGATGATGACAACTTCAGGAAGATGATCAGCAGATGGATAACCCTGGATGGAGACACGGGTAGGTCTCCGTATAGGTCTCTTGAAGAGTGGGTTCAGCTGATCTTCGTCGTCAGATTCATAGCCGTATCGAGGAGACACTGCATCTCTCAATAGTTCTACATTCTGGGAATGGTGTTGTTGAGAATTACAGCGAATGGGGGACTTATTGAGCGTACCATTGATTCAACAAACTGCCGACAAATGCCTGGAGTGCCGGGCCGGGAATGGCCTTGACCTGGCTGTTCTTCAGTGCGGTCCGATCCTACTCGCAGGCTCACTCAGGGACAAGCACTTGGGCAAAACGTTGTCCATGGCTACCTACATCCCCACTTCATTCGATGAACCCGGGGGCCCACCGCCTGGTTCTCCTCCCACCTGTATGTTTCTCCCTTTTATTTATTCATTCTTTCTCGTCTCATTCACTCCCCAGTAAAGTATCAAGGGCCATGGTTATCAACACAAATACTGCTTTCCTCGACCATTGGCATGACTGCCTTTCTTATCTTCTCGTACTGTCGGACAAGGTGGCCCCTTCTCTTTGCACCTAGAACGAAGCTCAAGGGTACGAATCTCTGAGTTGGTGGTATCACGGAAAACCGATCAACACGTTATCCCCACAGGCTTCTCGCCCCATGAAGCTCACGCACACGGTGCTTTCTTTGGATGGATTCTCCCCACTCTGAGGACGTCCGAGTACTCCGTACTTCAGATTGTCGGCCTTGATGCCGCTGTGGTATGTCGCTTCCAGGTTGGATGCGGCAAAAGTCTTACACTTGGCTAGCTCTTAAACTTCTTCAAGATGTCATTCTATTTATTCTCTTTGTGTTCGGTGTTTGCTGTGACAATCTTGATGCCCGTAAATCTTAAGGTGTGCACATTTCTGTCAAAGAGGCACCCTCTAACCGAATCGAAGAACAATATTGGCATCGGGGACGAAGATGACGATGACCCAGACTGGCACCCAGTCCAAATTCAAGACCAGACTCTACGCAAGGAACTAGATTGGTTTGACTTAGTATCAGATGCCAATTCATATCTCTCGCTCCACCTCGTGTTCACTTATCTGTTCACCCTGCTTTCCTTGCGCTTCATTTTCCTGAACTACAAACGATTCATCAAGGCAAGACAACTTTTCTCACTTGAGCTGGTACATTCCATAGCTGCGCGCACAGTCATGGTGTCTGGGCTACCGTCTCACCTGCGTTCGGAAAGGGCGCTTGCCGAGCACTTCGAAAACATGAAATTGACTGTAGAGAGTGTCAACATCTGTCGTGAACTCGGTTCTCTGGAGCGTCTTATTGACATTCGAACGCATGCGCTGCTCAGGTTGGAGCGTGCTTGGGTCCAATATGTAGGCAATCCAAGTACAGCAGAATCGTATGACCCTTCCGACCACGCAACAATTGGGGAAGGGGACCTTGGGACAACCGAAGCTCAAGCTTCCCATCGCCTTGTTATCCCACATCACAAACGGCCAACCCTACGCCCGAGCTGGTTTTCTCGGCCCGAAGACGCCATCCAATTCCTTGAGAAGAAGTTTTTGGATGCGGACGACGCCGTCAAGCGTTTTCGTCGCGTGGGGAAGTTCAAACCCGTGGACGTGGCGTTCGTTACATTCGAAAAAATGTCAAGTGCGGTCCGTCACTTTCCTAGCCTCCCGAGAGCTGCGGCTGACGACAACCGTAGCAAATCGCCGCTCAGGCGGTTCATACATCTACCCCGTTTCAGCTAGAGACTTGCCTTGCGCCAGAGCCTCGTGACATCGTATGGGCGAACATGGACTATTCAATTAGGGCACTTCGGTTACGTGAAGTCATAGTCCTGGGCTCTCTCGCCCTTCTCTTCTTCTTTTGGGTCATACCAATCACTTTTCTTGCGGGCTTACTCAGTTATAAAGAGATCAAGAAGACTATGCCTTGGTTAGGCCTCCTCATCGATAGTAACGAAAATATTCGTGCCATTGTACAGAACTCTCTGCCATCCGTAGCAATGATCTCGCTCAATGCTCTCTTGCCGTTTGTACTAGAAGGTCCGTATTCCCTCTTTTTATATGGCTAAAGAGTTAATGCGTTACAGCTCTCACATATGTACAAGGATTCCGTGCCCGGAGTTTGGTTGAGTACTCACTCATGAAGAAGTCTGCTTTTCTATTTCACTTATCGTCATCAAGTTGGACTGATGATATGTAGATACTTTCTGTTCCTCCTTGTCAATGTGGTATTCATCTTCCTACTGGCGAGCACCTACTGGCAACTTGTGCGGGATCTGGCGAATTCACCAGCAAAAATTCCGGAGAAACTTGCTCAAGCTCTCCAAATAGGTAGTGCAAGGTTAGGGTTTGTTGGACAAACGTAGAAATGCCAGCGCTCATTTAGAATTAGACATTTCTTCCTCTCTTATGTTATTTTACAAGGTGAAGGGCTTAGGTATTTTTACCCATAACGAAGCTGAACTGAAGCACTCTAGGACTTGGTATTATGCCATTGCAACTTCTCAATTTGGGTGTCATTATTCCCCAAGTTTTTTTTCGCTTGCTTGTAACTCGCACCCCCAGGGGTAAGTATATCATTATTTCTGCTTCGGTTGTTTAATTAAGCTTCCCAACAGATTTTGCTGAACTAAACGCACCTCCTGTGATCAACTACGGCACCGTGTATCCTCAGGCTATCTTGATATTCGTGATCACACTCCTGTATAGCATCGCCCAACCACTCATTCTCATTTTTGGCGCCATCTACTTTGGTGCTGCATATCTTGTATACAAATACAAGCTTCTTTTTGGTGAGCGGATGTTCGCTCTGAACGACATTCTATTCACAATAGTCCAGTATTCTACAAACCATACGAGTCCCAAGGGCAAGCTTGGCCTATCACCTTCACACGCCTTATTTGGGGCGTCCTCATCTTCCTCATCTTCATGTCAGGGAATTTTGTTTTGAAAAGATCCTTCATCCTTTCGTCCCTTGTCGCGCCTCTGTTCGTGTTCACTTTGGCCTGGTCTGTCTACATCAGCAACTCATTCAACGGCCTCACCAAATATGTCAACCTGAGCGCAGTGTTTGAAGTACAGCGTGGAGAAGAGACGGAGGAGGTTGCACGATTGCGAACAGGACACCCGGTATCTTGGTCGCAGAGGTACTCATAGTTCCTATAACTTTCTTCCTTGCTGATTGCTGTCTAGCAATCTTAATAGGCGTCGATACGCTCAAAATGATGACATATTATATGTTGCACCGGAGGATGATCACACGGATTATGTGTGTTTTATTTTCTCACGCAGGAGCGTTGACATTGACAAATAGCCATTTCAGTCACAGCCGCCAATGGCAAACTGGTACAATGGCGTGCTTAAGTACGTGAAAGCAACGGGTTACCAAAGGTTACTAAATAAGTTAACAGCACGGGTAAGAAGCGCTATGGACATCCAGCGTTGACAGGTTTACTCCCACAACCATGGCTCCCTTTGAAGAAGGGCGAAACTTTGGTTAACACTCTCAATGCAAACCACACTCGCCAGAAGATCAACCAAGCAGTTGTTCTATCACTACGCAAGAGATACAGCGTTCATCGAATGGGTGACAGCACACTCCCAACTGGAAGGGCTTCGAGGACGGTTGCAAACCAAGACAACGTACGGAGCGCAACCTCCAGTCCAGGAGAACTAAACAGCGAGATAATTAGCAACCCATGGCAGGAACAAATAGCTGGATCATCGAGCTCTTCCCAGTCACAGCACGCCATCAGTCACAGATTGAGCTACGACTTCGGTTCTGGTGTTATAATATTACCAGATGATGGAGTTTGGCCGGAAGGGTTGGACAGCGATTCAGAAGACGACGCTGGGAGTGCGGGTGATAGCTCGCGGCCTTCTCAGGTGCTGTCCGAGTCCGCTATTCCCGGAGGTAACCAGGAAGTGGTTGGAACGCCGGATGTGCAGAACGTCAGTAGCTCCTCCAGGCCAAGATATGGGACTTATTTTCATCATCCTGAGCGTCGGTGGCAATCGGTGCCTGGAGCATTCCCCACTAGCTCATGAGGCAGAACGTCTTCCTGTAAGCCTTTCGTTATGCAGAAATGATTTGTTTCTCGGCGTCTTTTGGCCATTAGGTGCCAGCATCATAGCCGTAGTAACCACGTTGCTTTGATGCCAAACAAAAAAAGTCGTCAAGACGACAGTAGTGACGTAATAATTCAAGTTCGCACGCACGTGATCAAAGGTATTTTAGCCACTCAACTGAGACGAACTGCCCATCATTCCTCATTTTTCCCCCCAGTGTCCCCCGCACGCCAGACGCATTAAAGCGCGCACTGTCACTCTTTTTGATAGCACTCTTGTTATTTCGTCACTCTTTACAATCCGATACTCGCGAAAATGCTCGTTTTTTCCTTCATTACGGTGGCCTTCTCTTCAGTTTTTGTACCAGGTGGGTCCCTAGTTGTCTAGAGCTTTTCCCTTTTAACGATGATCACAGCTCTTGCTACGTCGTGCACGCGCACGTACACCGTCAACGCCGGTGACATCTGTGACGGAATATCAGGCAGTAATAATGTGTCTACGTGAGTGCGAAGCCTACTCATTCCGACCAGTCCTGATCTATTCGTAGCTATCAACTTGCAGCGCTAAACCCCGGGATTAACTCGAATTGTACGAACCTCCAGCCCGGGCAATCTTTATGCTTGGGGAGTCCTGGCGAGGACTGCACGAATACGTATACGGTCAAGCCCAATGACGACTGCTACGGTGTGGCCGCTGCCTACAATATAAACACGACCATACTATCTCTCAACAATCCCCAACTGGACGCAGGCTGCGACAACTTGTACATTGGCGAGGTACGTGTACCCGATTAATCTGTGGTTATTCGGATCCTCACATCCCATAGGTGCTTTGCGTCGCTGGGACAGTCATAGTGCCTCCCAGTCCTTCTGGGAGCTACATTCCAGCTACTGCCATACCTTCTACAGCCCTACCAGCGAGGCCCACGGGAAATTCTGACGATGGCGATGACGATGATGAATGGTGTGATTAGCTTGTGACCGTGATAGCCATTGGCGTCAACTCATACCCATTTATTCCTTTCTTCACGACTGGGTCTTTTGTCATTTTCTTGCGGCGCTGGCATACTGGTTATTGCTTAGCGCGTCTGTTCAATCACTTAAATCGCTTACTTTGCTCTTGATACAATTTGTCACGCAATCTGAAGATTATTGGCAAGTTGTGGATTTCGTGATATTTAGACATCATTTCAGTCCCCTTTTGCATTGCATTGCTGAATTGGCGGTGGTATGCACTCTCTCACTATGCTAGCGCTAGTTTCACCCAGTGCTCTTCGTAAGAGATCAAGAGTACCGTCGTGGGGTTCAGGAAGGATTGAATCGATCCTATGATACCCGATGAGAGCGTTGGTCGGTTCAAAAGAGTATGTTGAGTGACTACAAAAGTCGAATGTGAGCGCCGGGTGATCTTTACAATAGATTGCGTACATACACCCGCCATTCGGCTGGCTGGCCAGTGAGGCGTGCATGTCCGAATACAAGCAGCCTAATAGATACACGAAGCTCGCGAGGGTGTGACTGTAAGGGCATATGAGGCGGTGAACTGCGTCTGATCATACACAACTTAATGCTAAGATTGGTGTATATCGCATTGATTGTGTGCCGCACAAACATCGCAGATGCAATATATAGAGGTAGGCCTGCACTACGTTTAGCTGGCTGTCATGGTATGATTAAAGAGTATAGACCTTTCACTTGGAGGTTCTGTGGTAGAGGAACCAGAAGCGCTGTTGGGTGTGTATACTGGAGGTAAATGGAAGGACTGTACACGGGAATATTCTGATCTTTCTCGGTACATGTGATTCGGTCTGCATTCAAGTTTGTCCCGGTGAGACTGGCCGGAGGTAATAAGGACTGTGGGTGGATGATTTGGGTGGTGAGCCCGTTGACAAAGAAGTTGGGAAGTGTTGCTAAAAGCATATCTACGGTGCGGCCTGTTTACGTAGTGTGAATGGGCCTGCGCCCGGGATAGGATTAAACTCACCAGTTCGAAGGATCCACTCGCGGTCGGAAATAGCATTGGTAGGTTGACCAGTGGGTTTGTTACAGTGTGGGTGAGCTGTAGTGAAATTGAAACGCCGTCCAAGGCACATGCATTGGGGGGACCTGCCAAGGGTCCCAAGACCAATGTACGGAGCAATTGTCAGGTCTGTTGAAGACTGCATCCGCTTAAGAGGTGGTCGGGCCAGGAAAGGCAAGAGTCGTGGCCATGGAGGGGTGAGCATGATGGTAGGAAAGACAGTAGGAAATTGGAAGCAAAACTTGAAAACTGAAAGTGGCATAAGACCTTTGAACACTTTGTCTTTGTAACACCCACTGGCATTCAACCTGACTACAATGGTCTGAGCCCAGTGAGAATCCTGGTGAACCCTGTTGGATTGAGTTGCATGAGAATGACTGAGGTTGAACATCAGCAAAACAATATTTGATTTACAGCGTATTATGGAATTGGGGATACATAACACATATTGTAATATATTGTAAGGTAGTGTGATATATAACATAATATTATAATCTAGTGTGATCATGGATGACCATCTTCGAGAATCTACTGGCCAACATGTGATGGCTTGCAAGGCATTGCCATTCTTGAGTCTATCTCATAATATAATATCATGATACAGCAAAGTCCATAATGATTGGCAAAAAAAATAATTGTGTAGGGTTTGATGTTTGAATTGGCATTTCGGCCACAAATGACAGGTTTTTTTCCCACCAAAAATAATTGTGGAAGCGACAAAAACAAATTATTGTAATTTATTTAAGGTAATTTATGTAATTTATTCATGGGTTTTGATGCCAAGTTGAGCTAGCACAGTGCACATGCAATAAATACTGATGTGTGTTGTCATAAGGAAGGAGCTATATTGTAAATGGGTGTGGTTGTCACGATAGGGTAGTGACCGGCAAGCTAGACTCTATTACATGGCAGTGGGCACCCACCGGCCATCACTACACCCATCTTGATACCCATACCAGAGGACAGTGTGACCTGCATTCAGATCACCACTTCTGATCTGGCTTTGCTTGCTAAAGCCCAGACAGAAACTGCTTTGCGCCTCCTCACATTCATTGAAATCTGCAGTGGGCACTCGCTGGCCATCACTGCACCTGTGCCAGAGGGTGGTGTGACCTGCATTCCAACCACTATGCTCTACTATAAGGCAGAGTGAGTGAGATGGAGGTATAGATAGTTACATGTCATATGATGATGGCAGTTCTTGTGGTGGCCTGTTTCCATCCTCATTGATATGCAACCAATATTCACATTGTGCACAGGGAGTTGACAACACAAGAGTGTTCAACAATGTAAACATGCCCTGAAAAATGCCTATAAGTACGAGATGGTGACTGACTTGCCATTAAACAACTCACCTCCAATGCCTCGCAAAACACGTCGAAAAGGCAAAAGTGTGCGTACCTCAGAACCCTATCCCACAACTCCTGAGGGGGCTGGATCCCAGCAGCCGCATGCCCATATACGCAAGGTCATCCTGCATGTACCACAGCTGAATACCTCAGCACCAGACATGACAGATGACCTGCTACCATCTGCATCGCCACCATCGTCACCCCCAGAGATGCACTGTGCACCTCCACCTCCTCCCCCACCTCCACCTCCACATGTTCCGCATGTCCCTTCCTTGGTGATGGGTCATCCTGTTCCTGTTGGTGGTCAGCAGGGTGCTGCTGGACAGCAAATGACCTTGCTGCCAACAATGACACATCCCTATAGTGTGCCTTTGTATCCACTAACTCACCTCCCTCCATATGGTGTAGGCTTCAGTACTGCTCAGCCTCAGTTGTGGGGTTATGCCCAATACCCTGGGCTGCCTCTGCTCCCATCCCATCCATTGCCAATGCAACACACAACTGGCCATGGTGATGGTCCAGTGGTGCAGTCAGTGTCGACTGCAGGTACACAGCCAGGGAGAAGCTGCCCAAATATAAGTGTTGGGCTGGGAGGTAAGTGTCACCAGTCTCTCGATGACGAAATAAGCCTGATATTGCCAAGTTTGGTTGGTTCCTGTAGACATTGTTGAAAACCACACCAGACACTTTGATGTACAAACTGATTCCAACTGGATGGACTTCTATGACAAGGTTTGCAACCGCCTGAACAAGCCCCCATGTGATGTGCATCTGGGCATCAGGATCAATGGGGAGGTGGGTGGGTTGACATATGTAACTTGTGAATGTGAGTGGGAAGATTGCAGGGCTTGGCTGCAGGCAAAAATCCAGGTAGCATGGAAACGGAGAGTAAGACTGGAGACAAAAACATGGTCAGTCCTGCTGCATGAATGAGGACAGAAAATGGACTAACCTGAGTACTCACAGCATGAAACTGCATGCACAGGTGTATTGAAGGCATGCAGTAAGGGGAAACAGAAGCGTGTTCACAAAGACATCACCCTGGAACTGAAAAATCACTGAATGTTACCTGGAATTGCAGAAGCATCTCAATGTGCAGAGCACTCGAAGCCTGGCATGAAAATGTATTGTGTGATCGAAAGGTCAACATGCTGAAAAGGGGGGACATATGAGATGTCCCACCAGGAAATGACACTGTGGGCAAAGCAGATGGTGAGCACAGTGAAATGGAACAAGTATGAGGAAAAGACTCACCAAATTTAGTCAACTGGGGATGCGACAAAACATGCACCTCCGAACGTCTACTGGTTTGACAACCCACCAACAAAGAAAAAGAAGACAGCGCACCTCGTGCAGGACGTGAAGCCAGAAGCAGGGAGCTCCAGCGTACATGTCACGTACATCTCCTTGGATTGTCATCCTTGGCACTTGGGTCACCACCACCTGCACCAGAAGTGCGCCTCTCCACACCGCTACCAATGTGGCGTCCATTGTGAGCAGGCCTGAGGACATCAGCATCAAGATGCTGCAAGCCCCAACTCATGGACTTACACCATGTGTACCGTACGTCTCGAGGGTGTGCACCCTACTGGAGTGTAATGACGCTAGAGTTCTGTCAATCTTGGAACTCCTTCTGCTTGTGGACCTCGAAAACCCATACACAGGCCAGACACAGATCGATGTATTCCAAGGATTATTGACTCTGGGCTGGAAGACATGATAGATTTTGCTCACTGCCTGCAGCCATTGTCGTGGGGCTTGGTGGTCTTGATGACGAGGAGGCCAACCAACTTCTTGGTTACTGCCAGGACGCACTCCTTGACCCCCTAGGCCTTCTTGAAACCTCAAATATCCTTGGAAGGAGAGTTGATTGTGGAGATACCTCCACCACTCTGGCTGGTGACAAAAGATGGAAGGGGAAGGGGAAGGTTAGCAACGGCATCAAACAAGAAAAGGAGAACATACCTCCCTCTCCTGAGCACAAGCCTGTAGCAAGATGACGATGCATAGGAAACATCCACAAAGATGAAGAAGAAATCAGTCAGTGGTTTGCTGGTGTGGAGGCAGGTGACGGGGAGGTGATGGTGACTGCAGCAAAGAGTGAGGATGATGCTGACTCAGATGGTTCCATGGAGACATGTGTCAACCTCCATTGAGGTGTGCAGCCGCTTTGTCAGTGGAACCCACAGACTGCACTCCAAGGCCTCGCAGTGGGCATGTGTCCAGGTCCAGCGACTTCAATGCACAATATCCTTCCACTTAATATTCCTCACAGCACATACAATATTGACACGGTAGCTTTTTCCTGTAGTGGGTTTTGTGCTGTGTCTCATAGTTTACAAATTCAAGTACATTCATGAGCTGAT